>JAHZMZ010000842.1:0-24163 GCA_027743805.1 Lepidocyrtoides sp. E14
GAAAAAAGTCACATCATGATCATCACGCTGAATAAAAATAAGCACGCATGCAATAAAAACAAAAAAAAGAACCGTGCACCCAACCGTTCATGCAAACAGAAACACACTTGTAAAAAAAAATACCCCACACAGAAAGCAAAAAATCTCTTAAACAATAAGCATTAAGATTTAATAGAGTGCACAACGACGAGGAGCGTGTATCTTCCCCCACATGTACGGTATGACAAAACGACGTAAATATGTAAATGGACTACCTTCCGTTCGCCATTTTTTAACGCCACATTAGTACGAGTGGAGATTTTTTACACGAAAAATGTCCTCAGCACTCGACGTACTCATTACTCTTCGTATTACTCACTTGATCATACAAGCTTCTTCCCCCTTTATTTCTTCCCTTTTTATCATCTCTTCTAACGATACTGCTCTTACGTTCACGTTAGATTCCTTGGACTCCTTTTCGTCTCATCATTTTTTTTGTGTGTGTCCGTGTACAAATATTTCCCATTTTTATAACTATCATGGCGCATTGCACACATTCTAGCGTTTTTTTCTGAAAAAAAATACATGATGACTACCGTGTCGAAACAATGATGTCTACTTCGCTATGAATTATGAGCTTGCGATGAAAAAAACACTATATCCTCTCCAGTTTTTTTCTCTCTCTCTCAATTTCTCCAGACCACCAGAAGAGAACGAGAAAGCTTGAATATTCGTTTCTCCAAACAAAAGTGTACGTGGGGTTTAGTTCAGATACTAGCACCTTTGCTCTCATATGCGATGCCTTTATGGGCAGTAAAGTAACCAGATACTTAAGCTTTCACAAGCATTTAAGAAATACCCCGTTCTCAATAAGCAGGAGAGGGGGTGAGTATTTCCATCAGAGATTCGTCAGAGAAAGTCGGAAAGTTTACAGAGAAGAAGTACGCCAACTCGTTAGCATAGTAGTCGCCATCATCAAGAGACGATTTGAAACACCGAAAAAAAGAGATAATCATCATCACCCAACAGCGACCGTAAATGTACCGTGAATTTCCACATGATCAATTGGCAAATAATAATAGGTTGGGAAAATAACCTATGCCTCCGTTACAAAAAAAAACTCTTTTATATTTCTCTGTACACACATCTCTCTTTGTTCTTCTTTCATTCTCTGTCCATCCTCCTCCCAAACTAAATTTTCAAACTTGTAAACTCTTTCTGTTTATTTTAAATAAAACGAATTCTTCTTCAAAAACGCCGGACAATATGAACGCATGATTGAAAAAAAGCTTCGTACACAAGAAACTTGACCATATGTGTACTTTACACAATTACTGGAAAAAATTGCGAGATAATGTATTCAAGAAAGTTTCTCCGTTCCTCTTCAATCATCGTCAAAAAAAACAGAGAAACGTATCTCCGCCGAAACAGTGCTGACCACAACTTCAAACGATCCCCACCACACATATTTCATGTACAACTTTTTTTTTATTATTGCTACCGATTGACTTATATTTTTTAGGAGAGAAAGAAACGCGTAATCACCGATACAATACACTCGTCGTCGGTCATCATCAGTGAGGCAGCCGAGAGAAGAGTTTTCTCCGATATAAAAGAAAGGAGCGAGGAAGTAGCCTCATGCATGAACATGAGCATTCTTTTTTCATGGTAATTTTCTTACATCCCATGTCGGGGAGAAACACTGTCAGACCAACCCTTTTATCTTTGCTTTCTTCCACGTATATATGATATAAGTGTAGTTTCGGGTGAATGATGGGGTTGTATGTAGCATCTTGGGAATTTTTTCAATCATACGATCACGACGAGAAATCCGTTGCTGGAGCTGATACTACCACCGTGCTCAGTAAATGTAGTGCTTTTAATCGTAATCACAATTAAAAGTGTGGTTTACTTACCTGAACTTTTCAAAACCTAATAAGTTGGATAACTAAAGTACAGAATACTTTATGCCGTTTGAAGAAAGCCCCACCCATATATCCCACAACAAATTTAACAAAAAATGAAAAGAAACAAAAAAAAAATCCAATCAAACTAAAATAGTGTATCGGAAGAAAGGATGTTGGATTGAGTATGTACATAATAAATAGGGAATACATTATGGTTGTAGAAGAAGAAGTAGTGCCCAATTGAATTGGAAATTTCTTGTTCCCTCCATTGAAACTAATATTATCTCAGTTTCTTTTTTGCAATAATGGATCTTCCCTTTGAATTGTCGTGTAAAAAAGACATACAGAGAAATAATACTCTCGGAATTACGTTGCTTCTTCAAATTGAAACATTCTCCGTGTATGTTTCTCCTATTATTGCTTTTATTCCCGTATTCTAAAATAATGCGAGCAGTACCCACTCGAGAAAAAAAACCTTTTTTTTTGTATATAATGCACTCAAGTGGGTCTGTCTGCCTGCACACATACGATACGTAGTGCTTCAGTGCTAGACCGTACTCTGTAGTACTGCCGACCGTCGTCACGTTGAACACGACTCGTTTTTTTAGTCGAATCGTGACGATAGCTTTTACGTGAATTAGTTCCCGTTTTTTTTGTCCTGTTTTTCTAGTACCCACTTAAACGAGAGATTCTCGTCTTTGGTACGGCCTCCTTCGCACCACCACCACCAGGATGAAGTGAATAGTCGTGAGTTATGTGCCTTTTTTTGAAAAGTATATATTTTTTTTTGCGGGGTGAACAAGCATATTATTAGGTAGCGCATCACCACCACCACTACTCAAGGGTGAGTTTCAGTGTGTTCTGGGGAAAGTTAAGAAAAAAATGGGACTTAAAAGTGGGGAAAAAGTGCAACAGAGAGTTATGTGAGGAAATATGTATTGATTTGTGAGCGGGTAGTGTAGTCCTAATTGCTAGAGTGTAAAATATACAGCAGACAGCCACACCTCCTCTCTAGCCGCGGTGAATTAAATCAGTAGCATCTCAAGTTTGAGGAGAGAACACAAGAGGAAAATGCAAATCAGGCTGATCATCATGCACATGCATAAATGATAAAGTCATGTAGAATACCAAGTTTCATGATGCATGCACTTTTACTGTTATTATACCCGAATCATGGAAATTTCGGATACTTCTTTCATGTGTTTCATTCCACACACTTCGGGACCTTTCCAAACACATTTAATTAGTCTGGAAATTATTCGTTATCATATTTTTTGGGGTCAGTTATTGAATTAAATGGAGTTTGGTACTGCACGGGGGTGACTTGCACAGTGTCGTTGCAAGAGAATATCTTTCTACTATCCCGAGTCAACTCTTTCAAAAACTTTAAATATCTGGATGTTGTGAGCGAACGAGCAGTAACAATTGTTGAAATAAAGGAAGCGTAATTATTCCATCAGTATCAGGTCCCCCCATGCATCCAAAGTGTATTAACCCAAAAGTTAATTACGAATTCACGCACCTGTTGGACTCCCCTATTGTTTCATTCACCTGCATATTAATTGCTACAACGAGAAATGTTGACAAACTTATTATTACGGAGCAGAAGAAGAGTGTCCACAGGGCCTGCTGCATACCAAAAAACATGATAAAATTCCACCAATTTCCCCATAAACCACATTGAATCGTGAATGCTGTGCTGCAGACAGGAAACATTACTTTTTATGAAAAAATTACACTGCCATTACACAATAGCAAGGGTTTTTTTCAGGTGAGGTTTTTCATGAGAGCGGTGAGAATACTAAAAAACTACCATAATTTTAAAAGAACGCTTATTAGTGATCGTTATAGAGCTTGGTTTGATGATCCCCCTTGACATGTGCTGTACCGGTCGCATTGCTCTGTAAAACATCTCCACTACCAAGCATCTCGGCACCAAAAAAAACACATTTAAAGACGAAAACGTTCATCATTGTAGTGGTTTATTGTACAAGCCTACTTACACAGCAGTCCCGCATATCACGTACAGAAAAAAAAGTTTATTTTATTAACACACAAGATCCACTTATAGACGTAGCTCTGCTGCTGCCACTACTTCATTTTCTGGAGAGATCCATGCATAAGCCCTGTCGACAGCCAATATTACACCAAAAAAAAAGTTTTTTTTTTAAAGGTAGTGCATAGGGTTCTGGTGGAAAGCGGATAAGCAACAATGGGATGACAAACATCTGGAGCAAAAGCATTTGCAATTTAGATTAGCTCGTTTACGTTCTCAAAACTTGATAAAAGTTGGATGGATCGGATGAAAGAGCATATAGTGCTGCTGCTGCAGAGAAATGTGTTTGTTGGCGGGGTTTTTTTATTACTAACGAATGCTTTAACTGGAAATTCTCCAACCGTGTATTCTCCACAAGATTTCTTTAAATTACGTATAGCAATTCCGTTATGATTGGCAATCGTGAATGTTTTGAAATTGAAGTACGTGTTAATTCGTCATTAAAACGTATGAACTTTGTAGTAATTGCACTGCAGTTTGCAGCACACAGCAAGCAAGCATATTGTACGTGAGGGAGTCTTGCAGCAACATGGCAGTAAAAAAAAGAAACCCTCAGAAAGAGCAACAACTGCATGTTTTCCCACACGCCAATAATACAAATCACCAAAGCGTGCATAAAGTTTATCCCCGGTTAGTTAAGTTTACCACAACATCGTAACATCAAACAAGCAACTCCAGGCAGGCACATTCAAACTTGTACAAATATTATTGCGCAATTCAACCGTGTAATTTCCAGCTTGCTTTTTATAACGTCAATCTATCTCTTCACCATTTTATGTCTTCACACTGCCAAAATACGCTTTTTGTGGTTATCGCAAGTACCGTTATCTAAAATACCTCTGTTAACCGCAGCAGCAGCCACAAAAATTACAACCAAAAATAACTTTTAATCATCCCATTTTCAGCAGATATCCGGAAAACAGGCTTGTCAACGTTACGATAACCGGAAAGTGAGTATCGTTGTCACTCACTTCCAAGCTGAAAGCAAAATGCCAGTATTTTTTTTCCTTTTTCTGTAGACCCAAGAGGGTGGCTGAATGAAGGAGGGTTGGCACTTTCTCAAAAGAAACTCGATACAACGATCCGTCTTCCGCGGGGCAACCTGACACGGCAACCATTTCGTACCATCTTGAACAGGATCGTGTAAAAAAAGTGTGTTGTAATACCCGTATATTATCAGGGTCTGATAAGATAAGAGCGTTAACAATCCTTATCTTGAAGTTACCGCTTAAAACATTAACGCTCTCTCGTCATCCAAAAAGGGCTTATAGAAATCATCATTCGCCGTCATCAAACAGAGTGCATGGGCATACACGACTTCCTCTCTCTCTCCGCCAGTCTTGCTACTGAATATTCATGTGTCTTCATTTCTCTCACTCTCTCTTCCAAAAAAGCTTTCTACTACAGAGCATCACTACCAAAAGCCGATGTTGAAAACCTGCGTATGACAGAATGAAATACATCTCCACCATCAAGCCCTCGTATACAGCTTTTAATATTTTTTTTTCTCTAAAAAAAGCCCTTCATCTCCGCTGGAGCAAAAACGCTCTGAAAATTCTCTGAACCAGAGCCAAAAGCAGAAGCTACGAAACAGATTAGAATTGTAAATGAACTACCTGCAAAAGAGATTTTCAATTGCATTCCACCACCACCTCTTTTACTACACAACGGCTAATACATTATCTAAAAAGCACTACTCCACAGCTACACAAAAATTGCAAGCTCTCTTTTTTCCATACCTCATCCCAGCTATTTTGTTGTGTTCCTCTTACAATTTTTTTTATTCCAGCACAAAAAAAATATAATAAAATAGAGCCCGTTAACGCTCATATATGCTTTTTTCTCATCTTATTCTTCTTCTCCCATCTTATAGCATCATCATCAGAAGCATAGTACACAGCATTTTCTTCAGTTACACTACTAATGCCGGGGGTGTGAAACATTTCTATATGTTCCTTAAAACAGATTTGCATAATCTTCCGAGTAGTATCTCTGCAAAAGACGAAACAGCTTTTTTTTCTCCTTTCAGCTCCACGCTTTTAATTCTTTACCTCGTTTAAGCCTGGCTGGTATTAACAAGCGCATATTACTATTTCTCAGTGGTGGTGGCACAGTACAAAAATAAAATCCTCGCTAATGTAAGAAAAACGGAATTAGAAAAAAGCGTAGTGAGTCGTGTGCTATCTGTTCAAGTCGTTTTTTTCCATTATTAATAAACAGACTAAAGAATTGGATTTTATTTTCCATTTTCAAGTAATCCCAATCACTACTGCGTCATTTGATATAAAAAACACTACAAAATCATTTCGATTTAATCTCCCCTACGGCAGCAGCTAGCACACTGTATTTTACACAAAATCTTATGATTTCCAGAAAAGATTTTGTACAAAAATTCATAAAATCGAAGCGTAAAATACACAGTGGCAAGTTTTTCCGAATATTTCTCTTCACCACCATGATTTCCAAACGATTGGCATCTAAAGATAATAATGACCAAGAAACTCGATGATGATGATGGCATATTTTTTGTCTTCTTTGATCATGCTGAAGCAAGTGCCCCTGGTGTTATCATAAAAAGAAGCTACTTGACTACCCATAAACGTTCGTTTAACCCAACCGAACAGTAGAAAGGCTATATCATCGCCAGAAGACATAAAAAAAATTCGAGCAAGAGAAAAAGAAAAGACATGACCTAAAGTCAGGATATGTAGAGGGAATGTCAGAGATGAGAAAAAGACAAGTTTCATAAGATAATTCCCTCTCAGTTAGTGGGCAGGTATAATCGATAATTAAAGTTTAATCGGATATAATAATCACATAAGCGGCTGCAGTTATTTGGCTACTTGGCTTACACACAAGATTCAAATTACATTACTACTTTGCATACACACACACACCTGAAACAATACGTTAGCGCAAAATAATATTCATAAAAAACGCACATAAATCAGACAAGGAGGTTGGTCTGCAGTCCTGAAAACAAAAAAAAACTATATATACGATCTCGCTCTCTCAGTGTTTTTCACCCAAGTCATCATGATGATGATCAGATGCAAAAAGTCATAATAACATATCCAAAATCATGTTATTACGTGCTCATGGGTTTAAAACATGTATACACGTTGCTCCTGCGTTCCACCAGAGCTTCGGTGATGATGATAAAGCAGCATAAAAAAATGCTAAAGTATCATACTTACCGAATGAATGCTCAGTGAACGTAATAAACCGATAATTTTTTAACAATGATGATGCTCCACGGAACACAGTAGCTGGAAGATTATTATTAGGACTTCAAATAACATGGAGGGAAAAAATTCCTTCATCTGCTCCTGCTGCTGCCTGCTACTACACTCATCATCATTAATAATCAGAGAGAGAGAGATGCTCTCAGTCAGACAACGGCGGATTAGATCGTATATATCCCCAAAAAAGTTAATTCAAGAAGCTCCAAACTGTTTGTATCGTAATTTTTTCACCGATCATCTTGACTGCATCGCTTTTCGTTGTCTTCTTGGTCGTCGTGTGTGCATTTTGAAACAGGAATAATATGTTTCTCTTCTGGACTAGACTTGTGTGCAGGTTTTTTCGTTGTTGTTGTGCTGTTTCTGTTGATCATCACGCTGCTGCTATGCTGTTCAGCTAGAGCTCCCCGTCTTGAAATTCCAGAGAAGAACGAAAAAAAACTCGTCTTTTTTTCTACAGAGAGAGAAATGGAGCTGATCATGATTGTCTTTCTTGAGATGCACATATCTCCTCTGACCAGAAATATGAGTAATTTGATCCGCCCACTTTATAATAACTACAGCAGCAATATTAATAATAACCAATGCATAGGAATTAGAGAATGAACACAGGAATTTTCATTTCTCTTGTACAACTGACCACTAAACTGATAAATATGAGTTTTATAAACGTAAACGTCGTGAACACAAGTGAAACGCTGCTACCTGTCTTACACCCGCAAAGCATAGAAAAAAACCTGCCCTTTTTATAAAAATTTAATAACATCGGATTATTATTATTATAATTACGTATTAAAACTTGCTCCTCTATACGGTTTCTCTTTTTCTTGCTCATGAGCATCTATCTGTTTACTCGGACCTGAGCATCTGCACACATACAATTATTGGGATCTCTTCACTCTGCTGCTGCAGTAAAAAAATACTCTTTTTTGATCATCATCATCGAACATGCTTGATGTAACTTGAGGGTATTGTTTTTTTATATATTTCTCTCTCTGTCTTACCCTGTTTTTCAATCAACCCTATGCACACTGCATTCAGATAGCCGTGTGGTTTTTACAGAAATCAAAGAAAAAATTAATAAGATTGAATTTCTCGTTATGTTTCGAGTTTTTTCAGGTGAAAAATGTAGTTTTCGGAGGGGAGGTTACAAACATAAGAGATTTTTTTTTACTTTTTTTGCGTAACGAAAGAAGTTGATGGTTCTTGTTGAATTTGTTTGAAAATCACGGAACAATGATGATTGGTAGTCACCTGAAGGGAGAAAATATATTTTTTTTTGTTTCAAGAAGAACAAGACCTGCAGCAGCACCGCAATGAAATATTTTATTGTCGGTGGTGGTGGTGGTAGTGGAATTTGAGATATCAGGATGACCTGATCGTCGGGTTATTATTTACCTGTCTATTTGAGGTCAAGCCTGGTGATGCATGCTCGGGAGATTTTCAACTTTGTCCAGTGCCGATGAGTTTTAAATATTCATTGCTGTGCAAACACGCAAGTTTGTTTGCGTTTACATTATAGCATCCTTTAATGTTCTCGCACCTGCTCTGCTGCTGCTACCTTCAATAGACAATTTAGGTAATTGACCCTTTGACGAAATAAAAACTCAAATGGTACATAGATATAGGTTTGAAATATAGAAACGTAAAAAAATCCCGGTAGCAAACGCAACGCCATTTGCATCAGAGTTTTTGTTAATTTATGTGTTAGAATGGCACTCACCAAAAAAATTGTGTTCCAATCCAAATACACTCCAATGCAGACAAATTACGGAGCAATTGTCTGCTGTTTAAAAATGAATGAAGGGAATGAGTCCATTCATAAAATCACTGAAAAGGAATGTTCACGTTGACGCGTTATGAATTTCTTTCAAATTTCCTTTCATAGCCTGTCTTGTTTACGACCAACCTGTCATCGTGCATCAAATCCGACTAATTGTGTGTGCACCACAGAAATAATACGAAACAAAATCAGATCAAACCCAAGAGATGACGATACCTGAAAACCTAAATAGAGAGAAAACCTCATTGCATTCCAAATTTCAAAACGATGTAGAGTACCCCACCCCCTTAATTCATAAGCACTCGAGTTTATTACGTGACAGCCACGTAATAGTAGCGAGCATGTAAGAGCAGAGAGAAAACAGTAGCAAAGAGTAGCTTGTTAATTGGACGCATAATAATGTTAACGATTTTAACAGGTGTCAAATATATTTAGTAACTCGCCAAGCTCAGTTTCAAGCAACCACACACTAATGATTTAAATTTTTTCATGAATCCTCTCAAAGGTGTGTATGCTAACTCATCTACTCAGATTGGTGCGTTGCCAAAAAAAATACACATCAAGTCTGAAAATATATACCACCCCATTTTGCTCTTCTATCCTGACGAAAATTATCACGAAGGAATTGGTGAAAAAAAATCGTTTAACTCTCCAATCTTCAATTTCACATTCCTGCATTAATTTACCAACACCTCCAAGTCCTCCTCCTTTAAATCTTGCGTACTACTAAAGGACCTTGCTCCTATCGCTTTTTTTTATCAACCCCAAAACGAGCTGAAATTAAAACAGATAATGTGTGCTCGTTTATTGATCGTTATCGTGTAAAAATTGTTAAGAGGGGCTACTACTACATTCGTAATAATAATGCAAGAGCATACGACGATCTGTTTATTTTTTTCATGCTAGTGTGTGGTGCGTTTTCTACCACTACTGCCTAAAAATGTGCTAATGAGTGTATAGAAATGTTCTCGTGCAGAGATTAGAAGAGTATCGATTCTTGTTACGAAAATCGTAATAATTTTTTGAACGTGCTAATGACTCGTGTATGTAGAGTCTCTGAGGACATTCAACACATTTTCAAGTGAAGGTTGAGTTCACTTTGCGAATAATGTTTCGTCTCACTCTCTCGTTACTTTAATGATTGGCTACTACTACTCTAACTTTTCTACTGTTTACATTACATCATCCCCTAAAGAGAAAAAAACTAGCAACCCCATTCGCTAGCAAAACAATCTAAATATTTGACGAAAAAAAATACAAACTTTAAAAAGTGAAAGTTCATGTTCCACTGCTTCCTCAAACGCAAACATTCAATTTCACAAAACAACAAAGAGTTAGAGAGAGAGAGAGCAAAAAGCAGTTTGAATTGAAGTTTACGCTACACGTCTGACTGAGCAAGGAGCAAACATTGAAAAGTACAAAACTATTCGGTATATACATGAGTGTACGAGAAAATAAGAAAATGCTTTCACCCAACGCAAACAGCCCATTTCATTTTATTCCACGAGCCACTATAAAAGTGTCGCGTGTGTGAGCTATTATATACGCCATGAAGAACAACGGGTTGTTTCGACTCTCACACCCGCGTCTCAATTGTTTTCATCGTGTACTTTCAAAATGGCTACGTGAATTTAGCGTGTTACAGAGAGGTGGTCCACTACTACCAAAAGGAATTGTAGCGCACTTTTTTTTTATATAAGCAGCATAACATATCGTTACTCGACATGTAATACGTATTGCTTTGTATGTCCCCCAATTCCAATGCAAATTGTATCGCTCTATTAAGCATCCTTCCAAGCAGCACTCAAAGCTCAAATTCGAAACGGTTTCAAAATATACACACGTAAATTTTATCTCTGCTTAGATTTTCCTCCTAGTTTTATCTAGCCTGGAACCAACTCAAATTTCAAAAACATTTTACGACTCCAATGAATATAGATGGAAGTTTATAGTTTACGTTATATGCCAATGATGATCCATCCATCCACCCTGCCAGATTACCGAAATAAAAACTTAAGAAATTACGTAATAAGCCAAAAAAAAAAATATTTTATCCAACTGCCGATGACGTGTGTAATGTGCAAGGAGAGCAGCAAGGCAATAACAATATATATAATCCCATGTCACAATACATTTAGCCACCATGATCGTCTCAAATATAAACGTGATTAAATACGGCAGTTGGTAAAACAGGAAGTCAGCGTACGTGTACGAGCGACGACGCATTGTTTCAAACGAATAAACGGTAAAAAAGGAATTGTTTCGAAAAAAAGAGAAGAATGTCGTTTCTCAGAAAATGACTCCATCTTCTTCCCTGCTCACTCAACTTCTCTCTCTCTCAATATTTCCATCCAAAGTACACATTCAACTCTTGCTTCCTGCATGAATAATTTATACACATGAACGGAACGATATGGAACGTAAAATAAAAAGAGAGAGAACGGTAGCGAGTAGTAGATCTTTTTTGAAACAAACGGATGGGAAATGATTACATGTGCTCACATCTGAGTACACATTCGAGTGCTTTATTAGATTATATATTTTCTCGAGCAAATGCTAGCATGCCAGCCAAAAAGAAGAAGAAAAAAAATCTGTGTGCAATTATGCGAACATGCGACTTTTACTGTATCGTGTAACGTACAAGTTTGTTAAATTGATTGAGGAGTCTGTATTATAGCGTAAAAAAAAAGAATTTACTCTTTCAAACTTGATTTAACTTCATTTCAAATGAATACATAAAATCACATGACAAAAAAGTTATGTAAACAGCAGCAGTGTGTAGCTGCTTGACTGGGATGATAAGCTTAAACGTTGTCTTTTACCCATACACGTCTATTTAATTAGCATAGTTTATGCGTACAAATGCGCTGGTTGAAAGAATGAGGAAAAATGCTTCTTGCGAGGAAGAGGAAATAAAATATATTACTTTTCTATAAAACCTCTCTTCTTCTCTTACGTATTGCTGCATTGCAGGTAAACCCAGTAAGCGATTCGTACGGGGCAAAACGAGAACACACACACATTCCTCTCTGTCGTTTTCTTTTTGTCCTTTTCGTGTTGCTTGATGTAGAGTGAAATTGAAAGTCAGCAAAATTAATAAGTAAAGTGAAATATGAGTTTACTCAACTACCACAACACACACGTCCATTAAGAAACTGTAAAAGCCTCCACCACTACCAATGCAAACCAAGTGCTCTTACAAAAGCAAAATAGTGTTGATAGATTAACAGCGTGTCGGAGAGATTGTGTTAACAACCCATTACCAATCACACGATAAACAATAAAAAAGCCAGTTAAAAACCCGAAAATAGTAATTACTCCAAATATTTACTCATCATAAAACACTCTGCAATAAGTTTTATAACCACCATCAAAAAAAATTGCAAACTTCTTTCTAAAGAGCACGCTATAAAACAGCCACAATCTCAAAGAAGCACATAAAAAAAGCCAAGGTATTCTACACACCAACCTCAAAGACCCCCACAAAGAAAAAAAGCTGTTAAAAACCGTCGTAAAAAGAGCACATGGTAAAAAACTCACCTTTTTTCATACTCAAATATTATTTCCTCTATCTGTTTTATTTCCCCTCCCCACCATCACCGGCAATCTCGTAAATCATTTCGCAAACCATACATGCTCTATACAAAAATACTGGGCTTATCATCAAAATATATATATTTTTTGACCCGTGTGTTTCAGCCTCTTACGCAAATCCAGTGTCTCAATAAGCATAAAAAGGATCATAAGTTTGTGCACCCACCGCAGACTCTTGTTCTTGGAGTAGTACACCAACCACCCACCCACCCATCTTGCTCATCATCATATAACCCCCAACGGAAAAAGTCAATTTAATGCACATATTCATATAACACATCATCCCATTATGCGCTACCTACCACCGTGATACTTAAAGCCCGATATTATATGCACATAATAATAGAACGCTACTGCTACAAACAATTTTTCACTACTTAAATGCATGAATTCATGCATAAAAGTGAATTTTATTACGAGTTTATTTCATCCCGTTAAAAAAAAGTTCCGCTGAGGATATAAATGCATGTACGATCTCTTCTGACAATACTAAACTATATGATTTGTGTCTGCACTTCCTTCGTGAAAGTGTGTGGTGGCAGAGTAGAATATTCTTCTGGGGTGTTCAGAAACAGCACATTATATTCTCAACAAAATAAATGCACATTTCAAATGAACTGTTTGAGAAGAGTTGGTGGTGGTGGATGTGGTAGAATAGTCAAAAAAGCTAGATTATAGGTCGTTCCTTTCACCACCACCACCACCACCAAAGTTGAAACGCTAGTGTAAAAAAAGCGTACACGATGATGACAAGAGAGAGAGAGAGAAATTAGAATTGATAATTGGATAGGGTTAAAATATGTGCATGTGGAGTGAGAGTTTCTCTCTGTGCAGCATCATGATCATCATCTGCAGTTTTATAAATGAGAGCAGCAGCAGTGGTGCACTGCTGATTATTTATTACGAAACTTTGTAATTTTCAAGTTTGACATGCTTCAATCAATCTACTTGGGAATTTTATCCTTTTTACTTCAATTTTCTGAGGAGATCGTGGAACCCAGGTAGAGAAGATGGTTTCACGAAACTGTGTTCGTTATTTAAATATTCCAGTAATAAAAATGCTACAGAAGAAGAGAGGAGCAATTCACACGCAATTTCTAACCTTATCATCACCATTTTCCGCAACTAATTTGCAATCGCTTATTCTCATACTCAGCAAATAATCATTAAATACATCGTTTCTCAATAACATAATATTTTTTTCAATATTGCTTTCTTGACTATGTGCAATGCATAGAGTTCATCATTTCAGTTTAGACAAGCTATGATCCCTTTCCTATACAACACAGCATTTTTTGGAAGGCAGCAGCGTGTAGAGAAACGCAGAATTATAGACTACATCTCCGCTCTGTCTATTTATCTGCCTCGCTGAAAACAATAACAATTTTCTCTCAGGAAATTGCTTCGACAATAATCGTAACAATAACGTACGTTTTTTTTCTGTCAGTTTTGCCGACAACGGATGGATGGATGAGAGAGGACAATTAACGAACATTTTCTAAAAAAAAAATATGTACGAGTAGTACAATCCTGAAAATAACCAGAGCGTGTGATGATGATGATGATGATGATATTGTACACATCCTTCATTGTTTTGTTGTGTGTGGTGGTGCTTTATGAAATACTAAATATATTGTTCACCTGCATGAACCACACCACCAGCAGCAGCCTGCCAGCCAACACAAAACACCCTCGTATATTTTAACATTCAAATTAGTATTTACGACGCCTATTGTTGTAGTACTATAATTCTACCAACTAGAACATCTGTGTAGAAAAAAAAAATATGATGGGTATTTTTCCCAACTCAACTAAAACTTTGATGACAGCCAAGCATGCGAAAATAAGTTACATGGTCTCATACACCACATCATCATCATCATCATCATCACAGGAAGAAACTCAAACAGAGAGAAAAAACTGTCACTGCCAAAAATAATAATTATCATAATAATCTATCTGTAAACGATACTGTTGCGTGGCTAGCACTCATTTAGGACTATCCGCTTATTTTAAAAAGAATACAGTAATGATCCTGATGCTAGCACAATTGCTCGTAAAAATGGACGGTTATAGGCTTGAGTAGTTTTTTTTTGGGAGCGTAATTGTTATTACACTTTTCATGGAAAATTATTATATTTTTTTTCTGTTTGGAGGACTCGCAGTATAAGCTACATCATCATCATTACCGTTGGACATTATTTTTTTGTTTGTTTTAGTAGGAGCAGAGTGTCGTATGAGTCAATGAGAGAGGTGATGATGTTATTTCTCCTTCGACGAATTTCATGTTTGCAAACCGATGAATTATGAGACAAAATTTGCAATGTAGCGATGAATAAATTTGTTTAGATGGCTTATTTTTTTACTAACGCTGTAAACACTTCGTGTATATTATTTCGCTTCGATTTCAATTTTCACTTTGTCTGTTAATTGAATTCATTTTGACTGATTACACGAGTTATAATTTTGAAACGAAATTTGTTGGAGAAAACACGAAAGCGATTTTTAGACAAATTTACGATCCTACGTAGGTTGTACTTTGAATTGCTGCAGGTTAACAAAATGTCTTGGATCGGTGTGTTGTGCTGCGTGAAAGCAGGTTACCTGTGTAAAAAGCCATACAGCTCACCCCCATTTACTACCACCGCCTACAAATAACCGTTGAACTAGAAAATCACCTCCAGGCTATCAAATGAATTAATCGTATTTACAAAAGAATCCAACAAAATAACGTGGATAAAACATATTTCAGATTTTCGAAGAAGCAGCGGGTAATCGTCTGCGAGAGAGGAAAAAAAGTAGATGAGATATAACTCGACAAGTGCATTGTCTTGGAGTGTGTGTGTGTGTATGAAAAACAAATCATGTTACAAGACTCGTATTTATGGAATTTTAAAAAATGACTTTGCTTGAAAACCTATTTTATTCCGTTTGATTTACGAAATGTTGAGTATGTTTTTTTTAAAAAAAACGATTGAAGACGCGACGACAGACGGCAGCATGCAGGCGGCAATGCAGACATTGCATGGCGCAAGCAATAAACTGCGATTCATCTCATCAGAAAATACACACGGCCAACACGAGCCTCTTTTTTAAACGTGTTAAATACGCTTATTAACGCTTCAAACTTCATATCAATGTAACGTTCTCAAAAACAATAATTTTTGAAATGGTATAAAAGGTGCGGATATATTTAGAGTTCTGTTATAATCGAACAGAAAAAAAATGATTAGAAAAATAAAAATTCATGAGGATCGTGTACATTCTCACACAAATGGCAAAGTTCAAAAAAATGAGCTTTTAAATGCTTTATCCATCATGTTCACAGTTATCTATCGCGCATTGTCCTCTGTTGCGAAAAGCCTTTTAAAAAATTGAAACAAAATAAATGCATTTGTAAAAAAAATGATAATAATAATTTCTCTCATAATTCCATCTATTTACCTGATCAAATATAGCACACAGAAGGGGGCTAAAAAGTGAATAATACGTTTTCATGAAAAAAAATCACATGCCTTTCAACAACATGATTCTTTTTTTAAAGAAATTTAACATCCATACCCGCAATTACACACATTACTCAAAAAAGCAGGGCTGAAGACAAGGAGAAAATTGTGAGTGTATTTATTTTAGAGAGTCGTTTTTTCGAGACTTGAGAAAGGCGAAACCTATAGGGAGTAAATTAGCTTGAGATTCAGAAAATAAGAAAGAGATAAATAACACGAGTAAGAAAATTGGTTTTTAGAGGAAGATGAAGGGTAGCTCGACGGGGAGTCGGGGATCGCATTGCAATGGGAGTGTGCAGCGTTTGTCTCATACAAGTGTACTTTTTTAAAGTGCATTCTTCTACTACAAGTCTACCTGGTTCTTTAACTCTTGTAATAAAATTCGCTTAAAAATACGCTGATCTCTAGTGTGCATGTCATATGATGTTTTTTGGGGTCACTTGATAAGGCATGCTTAAGTAGACAAAATGGAAAAGGAAAGGATAAGTTTTTTTAAAAAATCTTTTGTACACTCGTTTAAACGAAAAATAAGTAATCTCGTACCAACTTCCGCGACTGCAAATTATCATTCCAATAAGTGGCCGCCGTCTCATCATGATGATGAAAACTTGCCCAAAAGATATTTAAGTGAATCCTGAAGAAGGTACTTTATCCTGCTTCCTCAAAAGCCAATAATAATAACAATAACGATAATGACAGAAAAACTCTCTATTTAGCGTATAAGTGTACGGTGTAAAGCCCCATTAACAAAATGGAAAAAACATACCCATTAGTCTATACCCACACACTACCATCATCATCATAAAACAATTCAATCGAAGATGTGTTTGTGTGGAAAGGAGTGATGCAACGAGTTCAAAGCTTAAAAACATAATTTCCCCATCACTTCCAGTTTACCTATCGCATCGATCAGGAACGACGAAGAGAAAAAAAATGATTTGTTGAAACTCGTGATTATGTGCAATATTGCTGTGTGGCCGACAACTTAAAACAATGCAAAAAAAAACAATAATAATTTTCAAGAATACTCTACAGAGCACACAGGGATTTGAAAGCAGAGAGACGTTATAAACCGCCATTCATCACCTGCAAATTTATGTATGATATGCATATACATGCACATATAATCTTCATAATAACGTTAAAAAAACGGATACCAAAAAAATGATCATCAGCAAAAGCTAAAAAAGCATGAACTCATCATCACACGGTAGCAGAGCGAAGGAGCGCAACAAATGAACTAAAGATTCTAAAACACTACCACCACGACCACAATAGAGTGCCATTGCTTCTTCAAACAATCCACCTGCATTTTTTTTAAACTCGCTGCTGCTGGTAATGCTGACTCTGCTACAAAAATAAAATCAATTTTGCACCGTCATCAAGCTTACATTTATTCTTGAGAAGGAACAAGGCTGGAATATAGCAGCTCTAGTAGTAAATACAGCTAAACACTCAGGTGATATTTTTTTGGCATGAGTGTGTTTCTAAAAAAGATGTCTATCGCCGTAAAGTCATTTTCTTACCACAGCTTTTTTTTAAACTGCAGCTCATATAAATCTCTATTTGGTATATATATTTTGTTTTGCTAGTTGGTTGGTGGTGGTGCTACTACTGCTACAACTCATATCATCCTCTGTTTGAAAAACAACATCTTTATCTCAGCAGAAAATCACAATCATGTTTCCTCTCTCTGCTTCATCATCATCATCTTCCTCTTGCTTGATCCTGCAAGTCTCTCTGAAGAAAAAAAATGATAGAGTATGTGTCAAGCGTATTATGCCTCTGATGATCACGAAGAAAGATGCTTTATTTCTTCCACTGGGATTCTTTTGCTGAATGAGTTTGATTGCGATGATGATGAGCAGGAGGAGCATTTTTCTACCACTGCTGCTTACTTACTACAGGTTTTAACGAGGATGTGTAACGTGAGCAGTTTCTTTTTACTATCGTACAAAAATTAGGCTCACTTAATCGCGTTTCTTGTCTGATTGTCGTTTGCTACTTGTGCTTGGTATGTATGTGTGTGTGTCTGTGCAGCTTGATGATGTTACGTGCACACATGAGCACAATAACTATAGTCATCAGTAGAGTTTCAATTACATCAAGAACATAAACGAGAAGCAGCATAGAGAATCTCATTATTCAATCTTGTCAACTCTGCCTTTCGAATACATATTTTTTTTACGAATGTGAGTTTGTCAATCGTCATCATCATCATCATCATCATCATCCTGATCGTCATCATTATATTTAAAAACAAGAGAGATACATATACGTACGTTCGTAGATCCTGATTGCGTAAGTACATAGCTTCCAAATCCATGAGGTTTGATTGACACACTATCGGAATTTACCTGCGTAAAAGTAGCAACGCAAGCAAAAAAACGGTAAATCACAAAAGCACATGAGAAAAAAAGCTTTGATTTTAACTACCGATAAACCAATATGGATTGTAACATTTTGAACTTTTGCTTCTGCCACGTCATAATTTTTTAACTTTTCAAAAACAAAAATATCCTCTTGACTAGATATCAAACGTTGCAGGAGGGATTTGCTTGACAATTTACCAAGACTTTGTATTTACATCTCCACCACCGGTAAAAACATCCACTGACCTGATCCCTATCTGAAGACATTCATTTTTATGGGGTGACACGTTACTTGTCCTCCAGCTTTGTTTTTACACGATACACGTTCTACCGCGCACCCGCGCTCACTCGCTCACTACAAAAGAAGTTACAGGGCTTCTTGTCTCTGGTCAGTTTTTATTTTTTCCCGACGTTAGAATTTCGTGAAGAAACTCATGACACTCAAATAAACCCTACCGTCAAATCTTCCCATAATAAAAAATTAACTCTTTTGAAAAAAAAACATTTGTCGCAACAAGTCAAATGGAGAAGCATGTCGCAACGCAAATTATCTAAAAATCCATCTTATCATCATGAGAAAGAAACAAGGACTCAAGACAAATTGTCAGTGGAATATCGCTCAGATAAATGAATAGTTGTACGCACTGCCGACATGATGATGGAGAAATAACACAATAAAAACGAATAGCTGCTTTACATCATGATGATGCTGATGATACACACATAAAAATGTCCACAACCGTATTTGTCGGATGGGGTGATTTGTGTCATTGTCTCTTGTACACAGAAATAGATTGAATGACGGACGGATGCAAGCTTTTTTACTGTTATGGGGTTGCTTCCTACTCTACGGACGATAATAATAATAATGGTCAGTAGCAGCGGTAGTGCTAAGGATTTAACTTGCTTAGGCAAAAGCTCTATCATCGTGACTTTCCACTTTGATTATCCCGTCGCATAAAAAAATATCTCTTTTTGTTTCTTCTTACAGTCTTGTTATCTCACAATTTCCGACATTTTCAATTTGTCCTCACGACGCTGCGTACCTAAAACGACCCGATTCGATCAGATAACCCGATCTGATAAGCAAAACACCCGTTTCAACTAAAAAATGTTGTTTTGAAATAGAGTCCAGTTAGAGTACCCTGATCAAATTTCAGTGTTTCCGCTTACAAATACACCGAAAATTAAGGACGCCTAGTAGAAAGAGCACTTTGTCCTGTCACAATCGACTACAGAAAACTTATGATTATGAAAAACGGAAGTTAATGGTACAGCTTGAATTCTATGAAATACAGAGATGCTGATGGATTTGATGGTCATATTTTCCAAAAAGAGAAAAGGTGAGACAAATCACCCTTTCCAAGCATATCTGCATGCTTTTTTTAACGGAATCTTCAAATTCAATAGGAAATATTTTTGTAATCGTATGCTTCTGTTATAAAATTCTGTAACGAATTGTACGAGCAAGTGAAATGTGGAAAGGGTGAAGTAAAAAATTTTTGAAAGGAACATCTCGCACATTCAACATGAAAAATAGTTTTTTATAAAAAGAGCATCATCGTGAAAGTAGCAGCTCTTACAAATCATCGGTAGCATTTTTCAGAGGAAATATCTTTAGAAATAAAAGATTAAAATATTATCCCGTAAGACATTCTCCCCGTACCAATTTTTCATATTTTCTCAACCCTTTCTCTGTATGTAACTGTAACAATGAGTACACTAACGGTGGGCTGTCGAGGAGGGTGAGCATACCAAAAAAAATGCCAGAGAGATCGAAGTGTATATAAAGAGAAGCCCACCGTTTTATACTCCTTTGACCACCACAAATATTTTCCCTACAAGCCTTCTATTTTCCACCACGCTCGCTCATCATTTGAAACAATTTTTTCCCTGTGTATGTTTATGAACCAGGTTGACTTTATCTGTGGGATACACTACGACGTCTCTCCAGCAGCAGCAGACTCATCCACACAATGCAGATCAGAAAAAGCACTCTAAAACCATCACAATTGGAAAACAGCACACAAATTTCCATCTGTTCCTCATATACCGTACAGATGCAAAGGTTAGTAAAAGGGTCAAGTTTTAAAAAACGTAGAGCGTATATATCCGAATAAAAAAGCGTCTTTGTTGTAAAGGTCGAGAAATATAGAAAAAGCTTAGTTTTTTTCGAAAACCGTATTGACCCCCTCTCAAGCCATAATTCATCTCCAAGTGAGTTTACATTAAATGCTTGTCAGTTTACTCGTACTTTATGTCCTCCAAACTCGTACTACAAACCAACTCATATTTCAATATTAGCTCTTCTCCAAAAAAAACGAAAGGGTTACGGTTACATTTTATATCGAGAGATATTTTTGTTCAGCTTCAACCGGGAAGAATATATACATATATATGCTACGTGATGTTAAACAAAACAAAATACCCGATTAATAACCCCAATAAACATACCTGTGTGAGAAAAAAAAATACTTTTTTTACTCTACATCTTATCATCATAATACCTTGTTAGCTCGTTACACATATTTGTAGGTCAAAAAAGAAACGCTGAAAAAAATAGTAGAATGCAGCGAAAGGTCTCAATCCTGCAGCGATCCAAATACGCTAACTAACTAGCTTCAACAAAATATTTCATTTCTTGTTTTGTCTCAAACAAACTTATTATACGATTCTTCTGTTCTGATAAAAATTTCATTTTTTTTCCTGTAAACCGGAGAAAACTCCTAAATCTTTTGCTTCTCTGCTCATCTCTGAAAATATGTTGCTGTTCAAGCAAAAAGCTTATATTCGAGGATTAATTAAAGTTTAGATTTACGAGCCTTGTTTTCATGTTGATTACGATTCACCTGTCCGCACCTTTCTGCTGTTATTCTTACATTTTACAAAGCATAATAACATTACAGAGTCCACATTAAAGAATTTTTGTTACCTGCGCGTACTGCATTACACACAAATCAACATTATCATCATCATCGTCATCAGCCCCTGCAAAGATGCTGTCTCTGTACACCCCAAATAAACCCAAAACTTCATTCACGTAAAAATGAAACATTATAGTTTGCTGAAAAACCACCCAAAAACAAAAGGGCATATAAAATTCAAAACACGAACAGAAATAATCCCTGTCTGATTTCCCGTTCAAAAAAAATACCTAAATACTCCCAAAAGTCTCTCTAGCTTGAAAACAACGTGCATTTCACTCATACGAATTTGTACAATGTCCAGTGCCATACAATTCTAATAAATTAGTTTATACGTTATACCTACTACCGCATAAAACAAACGTTGTAATATCAACATTCAGCTTTTTTAACGACTGTGCACACAGAACTAGCAAAACGAGCAAATGACACTACTACCAGTTTGCAGGGCAGCATCATCATCTCATCATCGGACATCATAATAATATTATAACTAGCCATCATATCTCGTCGTATACTTAAAAACGAACTATCCCCATAATATTTTATTATTATGATTATCATACATCTCGTTATGAATGAAAACGTAGGAAAAAGATGAGAGAGAAGAGAAACAGGTAAAATATATGTAAAATCTTGGCATGGTGCAGGGAGTGTGCATCCACTCATTCTTAATTCTTTACGAAAGACAGTGCAATTTCTTTTTCTCTCTCTCCAACTCCACAGCAGAAACTCATAAAAAACCCATAATGTGGAGATTCTTCATGTTTAAAAACAAGCAAACTCACAAGACAGGTAGTAAGTAGTGTGAGTTGTAATGTATCGTGTAAGTGGGAGCAGCGACATTACGATTATAAATGAGTTCTATGAACAATGGAGAAACACTATATGTTTTTTTATCGTCGAATGCTTTATTGCGTTTGACAGGGAGCGATTTCTTTGATGAATTATTAACACGGTGTATGTGCACCACACGGCTTGTGATCACTTTTCTCTCTAGCAATATTATTATTTTAAATTGTTTACGTGCTTTGTTGCCTCGAATAATTTGGCTTAGAGCGGACAATAATTTCAAGGTTCACAAAAAAATATATATTTTTTTATTATATTTCCTCGAAAAATTGCACACAAAACTTGCAATCGATCAAAGAAAAGCATGAATTCGAGAATGATAAAGTTTTATTGCATGCGACATTCCTCAACAAAATTGTTTGTAAATCGCAACTCAACCGTTTACCGCTATTTAAACGATTCTACTGCAAAAATACACCCATTTTCTTGAGGTATCAAGCTTTCAAACAATTCCGTAAGCGCTTTTGCCTTCAACCTACCACCACCACACAAACCACCATTCACTTACTCAGTCAATCTCCGCCATATTGTTTAAAAAACGCCAATAAAGATAACAACCCTGATAAGCCAACGCTCTCATAAAAGTTGTACAAATTACTCTCGTAATAATGCGACATGTTTTCAAAAATTGAGACCACACACTGCACAAAACATCTCACTCTGTTGAGTAATCAGACAACCCCATCAAACCATTTTGCCATTTTCATCAAGCGCATAAATCCTTTCCCCAACGAGAAAACGCTATCATCAGTGTCATTATTGTCAACAGTCGTGAATCCTTATCGCGCAATAACTTTTAAACCCTATTTTCTCCGCAACAACACAAAACATGACAGATTTTAATGTTTATTTGCTTAAAAGTCTTGTTCTGTCATTTAAGAAATAAAAATTAGTTAATTTTTGCTCGGGATCCATTTTAAAGAGGACCACTTGTATAGAAAAAAAGCTAAAAAAAATGAATGACCAATCCAAAGTGAACGTTAGCTGTCAAAAAATTCGAGCCCCTTGTAAAAAAAATTTCAAAAAATAGTAACCCAAATGAAAAGAATATGTATGTATAAAAGCCCAAGTAAAACCAGACAATAACCCAGACATGTCCTGAATTTCAAAAAACGAAAGAGGATCAGAAAATCCTAATTTAACCTGTTGCTCACCACATCACAGCACTTATCTCAGCAAGTACACGTCATAATTCCAACAGAGAATTGTATAGAAATAACAGGTGTATCATGCTAATTTAAATAGTATATAGAGAAGCAACAATCGAAAAAAAATGATAACAAAATAACACAGTGCATATACATACGCTTATGGGTTGATTATTATTTATTCGTACATAATAAGTAATACAAGCACACAGGTTAGTTCTCTACTTCTATCATCTCTCTCTCTCTCTCTGCTGAACATGCAAATTACACATTCAAATGTACATAATAATTTGTTTTGGTGTGTGCTTCTCTAAATACGCGATATAACAGCAGGAAATTCTTTTATAAACGCGTCAATAGTCATCAAAATCCTGATGATAGGTACAAAGTCGCCTGATTACTATACTCTGTCATACTTACAATCACCAAACAGATCTTGAAAAAATTGACACTACTTATTTTTTCTCCTATAATCGGTGTAGAAAAATTGCCATCCTTTTTTTCAAGAAAAATATATTATATGATCCTTTTTATTTCAATACTGCTACTTATGCTGCTGCTGCTGCTGGTGGTAGGTTTTGTTACATGATGAGTTAGTGCAATTGCTGGCACACAGAGAGATAGAAGATATATAATACTAGTAAACCCATTTTTTACATGATGTCGTAGCAATTACATAATGACCCGTGCAGACTTCGTAGAAGCCTGGATTCTAGTCGCCATTTTTAGTTAATTGTCATTAATAAACTTCACTATAAAGTACTAACTAACCATCAAATAAATTTTTAAAGTTAAAAAAA
>JAHZMZ010000844.1:0-37689 GCA_027743805.1 Lepidocyrtoides sp. E14
GCAACGTATAAAATAGCTACTTAGTACTGACAAGGAACTGACAGTTTGTTATGATTTTTAAAACTACTACATGGAAAGAGCAACAAACAAACAAGTATGTAAAACTGTGAGAATCAGTGGTGTTAATAAATGACCAAATTTTGAACCAAGAAATACACCAAACACTAATTATTATGAGCCGCACATAATTAACATGTCATCGAGTTATCATCAAACACACCAACAACAGCAGCTGCGAGTCACAGGCATGTATAAAGCTGACAAAATCAGTAATGTACAGAATTTGTGACCTCGATTTTCTTAGGAGTATCATCAACCCATCAAAAACAGATAAGAAGTGAGCACGGATATCAACATCTCCTCATCAATACACAATCCTAATATGTGTTGCTTTTCATCACATTTTCTGATGATAAACCTGGAAAGTTCAGTGTGTTTGTTCAATAAAAATGTGTTTGCATCAGCAAATAGTACACTTGAGTGTTTGGAAAAGAAAGAAAACGTTTGACGTTTACATATAAAACTGCTTAACAGACAGTACTACTTCAGGTAAATTTTATTGGATAAATACTTGAATTTCTATTTGGTAAAGGAATTTTTCAATAGATAGGTTGATAGGTAGCTCACGGTAGATATTTGTTGGGTGTAGATTTTATAATTGTCTAAACCCTACAAAAATTTGGAATGCTCATAATAGATAAATATTCAAACAAACTACATTAGGTATGTACCAAGTACACATTGTTAAACTATCGGCTATCCAATATTTTGTGAATATTTAATGTTTCATTAATACATTCACACAAAGTGTCTAGAGTAAGAAGAGTTTTTATCAATAAAAAAAACTGTTGGCAAAACAAACATGAACCATGCCTCAGCTCTGTTCTGTCATATCTTGTAAAAATACTCCCTTGTCTGATAGTTCCCAGTACAGACTTCACTCCATATCTTCATGCCAAACTTATTAAAATTGAATTATCGATGATAGAGGAAAATACTACTTTTGCACACACAATAAAGTTGCTAAAAAGCTATTAATGTTTTCCTTACACATAGACGTAAAGTGTTGAGTTAGTTGAAGGATATCAAACTGGTAGTGCGTGTGTATACATGGAATGTGCTAAAAGCGCTATAAACAAAAGCGGTGCATAGAGGATAAAGAAAGAGAAAAAAGATTGCCTGGTACTATTGCATGTGAGTAATTCCTCTGTGAAATGGAAAGGAAATCCACTTCAACTCCACACTTCCACAAACACACAATTTAGTATGCATGCCTTAGAAAGGTAAAGGCATTTCATTGCCACTTTTTTATTGAGCAATTCGCCGAGCTAGATAAACATCGCCATTCATTAAGATTTGTCGGGGAGAATTTTATACGAGACGAGCCAGGCAGTTGCAGTCTGTTTTTATTCAGTATAACTGCATGTTACGTGTGAAAACTATTTTGTTGTTGTAGACGAGTCGAGAAAGTGAATATAAACAGGAAAAAGAAAAAAAGCATTTCCTCTCATCAGAAACACATACAATTTTTCTCCTGAGCTGAAAGTTAAACTGGACCAGATCAAAGGAAAGTAAGAAGAGAAGGAGAGGTACATATTTGTTTATTATGGACGGACAAAACAGATTATAGTAGTCGAGGGAATTGCGTAATGTAGAGAACTTGACAGTTGGGAGTACTCAGATAAAACGGCTGCCCCCATCAAAGCTGTCTAGTTAACTTGGTAGGCATGTGGAAGATAGAGCGTCCGGCAAAATGCACATGAGAATCACAGGAAATGAAAATAGGAAGAACAACAAGCTGTTATCTACAACATCATGTTGCAGTTTGCAGTATTAGTACTTGCATATACATATACCGCTGGCAATAGTAATAATGACAGTTGATTTGTTAAACAGTCTTCATTGTATTTGATAAAAATATTTAACAAATCATAAAAACTTTATAACTATTAGTGTGTAGTTCAGAGATATTTACAGAGAAGTCAAAAGAGTGAAAAAGATGAACTCTTCTGAGAAAGTTTTTTCTTTCCGATAGTGTATTCCAATCCAAACAACGTGTCCAAAGTCCAAAAACGTATAAGGCTCGGGTCAGTCCGGAACTGTCCGTTGCTTTCCTAATAATCCTCTCATCAAAGAGTAGTAGTTTCATGATTCATGTTACTCAATCATAAAAGATTGCATATATGTGAGGAGGATTGTGCATGCAAGATATTATGCCTTTTGTTAAATCATGCTTGTAACAAAATGTGCTTTCTTCCTGAAGGGGAATACACAAAAGAAAAATTATGTTGAAAGTTGTACCTTCTTGGAATTCCATAAAAACGTGTGAAGTAATACTATAAGGCAATGCAGAGCGATGTATGGTTGATGGTGGTAGTGGTGGTTGAGATGAGATCTCTGCCTTTTTGACATATAAATGTGTGGAAAGAACGTGATTCCTCCTATCCATTTCCTCATTCGGCGTCAACAGTCTGACGTGTTGTTTAAAATGATTGTGAGCTACTCCAAATCCAGCGAGAAAAGTGGTTGTAGTTGTGGGAGAGCTCTGACTCTACTGGAGAGAACTAAAGATTTGGCAGACACAGAGAAGGAAAGTTTTGCATAGAGGCTTTTGAGTTTCATTCAACATTTTTTTCCTCTCTGACTATCTCAGCGTGCAAATATTTCTACAAAAACATTTTATTGTCATGTTTTGATAGGATAGCTAGCTAGCTTACTAATCTAAAACGAAAAAGAAATATACTAAGACGAAAGAATTCATAATGTCATGTTTGTATTTTTAGGAAGAGCCTGAAACAACATTAAAAACTAAAATACCTAAATGACGGGAAGCACATGGACAAAACTTTTCAGAATTGTGCGATTCCAACAACGTACTAAAACGCATCTTACCTGAAACCTGCTGGCTTGGGTTTTTGGGTAACTAAAGAAGAAAATTAAAAACCGACCAACATTACTACTGAAATGAACAATGACAATTTGAACTAGCAATTTAATATTATTGTGACGACACCGGTATTAATCGTGAGTTACTCTGTTCACTCTCCATTAATTTTGGACAATTGCGCACTGTGTTTACGAAAGTTAAACTTGTTTACATCTTATTTTACTGTGACTTGTTGACCAAAAATTTATATTTTTTATTAAGCAAAGACTTGCACGTGTTTTGGTGCAAATATATATTATCTTGTGCAAACGTTGTTAAGTAAAACATTCAAAGTGGCTTCAATTCTGGCACTTCGACAAACTCCGTCAGCGAATCAGATTATGTACGATAGACAGACGAAAATGGCTGATAACAAGAGACGTTACTTTGAACGCGACTCCAGAGAGAAGGAGGCTGCCAACAGTGCTAGCAATTCAGAAACTAGTCGTCATTCAAAAGAGCAGAATTATGATGACCCTCCTAATTCAAGGCTGTTCATTCTTTGTGGGCGAAACGTCACAGAAGACAATCTTCGCGAAGCATTCGAAAAATTTGGTACAATTAAGGAATTATGGATTGTTAAGGACAAAAACTCTGGAGAATCAAAAGGTGAGCATCATTTAGTATTTGCAAAAGTTACTGACCAATTTTGTTACAGAATCAACTGTAAATATGTGGCATCAATTCAATCAACGCTCATTTAAATTATCGACAGTTACGGAATTTAATGAGTTAAACGAAACAGTACTGCACTTCATGGTCATCATCAATGCATTGATAACCCATTGCAATGGTTAATTCACGCGTGCTTATCATGGTCCATTTTCAGTGCCACCACCATATCGGGTTTTGTTGGCTTTTAATGAATAAACTTTATTGATGGCAACTGACGAAAAGTAAGTTACTTGAAGTAACACAGAAAATAGAAAACCAACTCTTGGATCAGCTGGTTATTATGTGAGATTCTCACAGTGAGAAGCTCTCAAATGTAATGTCATGATATCATCATGTATCGTACTACACCATTAAAGTATGAGCCCCGCCACACGTCGAGAACGAGAAAAAGTACCAGTACTAAATTAAACTGTATGTATGTATGTAGGTCCAAAGTGCTACCACCTCGTAAGCAAGCAAACATAGTTGACACTGACAGTGTAAAAAGTAAAAATACACCTTTGCTTGTCTCTATAATATTAAGCATTTCTTTAGAATGAAAATGAAAATCTCCAGAAAAGCACATTTGTCCCAGGACACGCCTGTTCAAATTGCATTATTACAATTTATAACTCAAAAGAATATTTGTAAACCACGAATCATATTCTACACAAAGTCATCATAGGTAGAATATACACTGTGATTATCAATATGATAAACGTCTAGCATAATAGTTATGTTTTCAATTTCGATTCTTTACATTCTTTCTAAGCATCATCGCCCACCAAGCTAAAAACTGGGGAGAGGACCACTGCACTCTTCGATGTCAGCAGTTGGAGTTAACAAACTTGTTTGTAACAGCCATCAGCAAGGCGCAGTGAGTCGACAAAGATTATTTGAAATCTGAGTATGTACACAGTATGTGTAAGATATTTACAAAGAATGGGCAAACTTATCGTAAAGCTGGTTTTTTTTACTGAGGTTAAGGACATGCATATAATTATTATTATAATAGCTCATGGCTCGATAGATGGTTTTGTTTTTATTCCCATGTCGTTTTGAATTTGAATCAAGTTTTTACACAATAAGGTAGGTGGTCACTGACTGTATTTACACACCATAATATCCTGCATTCGCTTCATGTTGTTTGTAGATCGGTTTGCAAAATGTTACTCTTTTTAACTTTAAAATGTAATCTTTATGATTGGACAATGCCGACTGACTACTGGTATAGAGACTTTTCATTGCATTGGCAGTTGATCTGGAAAAAAAAACCTATCACTACATTTTAAATAGTTTATTTCTTACTAAACTACAGGGCAGGGTAAAATATGTAAGAATGTCATATCTTGAAATGTACAGCATGTATAAACCGTTTTCCTGTCACAGGACTGCTGTTTTATAAACAACTTAAGTATCTATGTATCGTATCTGCGATTCAGACTCTGCGTATAAACTGTCTGTCGATAAGTTAGTGCTGCATTTTTTTCATTTTGCAGAGACCTGCTATTTATGTTGAAAGAAAATACCAATGTGCACAACTTTGTAAAATTGGCGCATTCATTTTGTTTCATTGTAAATGAAATTTTAAGCTACAACGCTTAGTTTAATTTGATTGTAATTAATAAATATGCTATCAAATAAAATAATTACACATTTCTGCTCACGTATTAAACTTTGACTTGATTTGTTGAGTCAATACATAGATGGAAAGAAAGTTTAAAACAATTTACCATGCTTCTCTCTACAAAATGACTATCCATATAACTGGGTGAACGGTTTGCAACACAACTTTTTGTTTCTTCTCCCAAAAACAATAACGATTATAACAAAAAGTGATAATAACCGTAAAGAGCTAATGAGCGTGTCATGTCAGGAATGACCCGCCATATACATTTATGTATCAGGTTTATGATAAAGCCTTTCTCTTGGTTTTTATCCGATGTGTAGTATAATATAAATAAATTAGGATAATAAAATTACGACACAACAAAAAATTGTGCTGCACACAAGATTGTTGGCCATTGTCATCAAGTCAGAATAATGTATTAATGATAGAGTGGTCACGTATGTACGCACAAATTCTTCAAACTCAATATATTTACAAAAAATAGACGTACACGAAATTGTATTCATTGCAGTTACTTGATCACTCAGCAAAGGATGACAGTGTCATTGAGTCATTATGACACAACACAACCCGGAATACTTGAAATAATATTACAAATGTGTTTTCTTGATTTCGAATCAATCAATTTGTCATTATTTTTTGACGAATCAATTCATTATTGGTAGAACGAGTGGGGAATGGTAGCAGAGTTAAGTGCTTCTGTGCAATCTGCACGGAAAACAATGGTAATTCAAAAAATTTAAATCATATTTTCGAAAAGTACGGAAATGGAAATACTACGCCGACATGAAAATGTACAACTCTTAGAGCCGAATCGCACAAGAAATGAAATTGGCTTTGGAAAAAATGTTGTTTTATGATCGTGATTTTCGTTGTTAGTTAATAATGTATTAGTGTAGTATTGTTTTTGTCAAAATTGCGTTTCGTGTTCGTGTGTCTTTCTAAATACGCATTTCACCTTTCACTTTTGTTTTATTGCTTTTGTTCATATAAATACTACAACAATATGTACTTTTGTACCATCATCGTCATGTGCATGTGAAGCCATTTGCCATTAGCAGAGAGGAGAGCTAGAGGAAGAAATATGAATTCATGTTTGTCGAACCAAGCACTTAAAAGTTAGAGACTTACGTGGGTTATATTATGCTCATACTTTTTTATTATGACAAAAGGGTACATAAATGTCATGCACTATGTGGCACGCAGATTAAGGAAATTTTGCATCTTACTGATGACTGACATGAAAAGATTGTCGTGATTACGAGTCATCGAACGGAGCTCAAAGCCAAAATAAATTGCACCTTAATGATATATAATATTATGTACATGCATACATATTTTTGGCCAACATACCTAGCAGAATCTTTATTATTATGCTGGTCAGTCATATCATGATTTATAGGGGAAGTCCTCAACTTGGCAAATAGCAGACAATTTCGGCATGCAGCAACCAAAGGGTTACAGACACATTCTTCTGATGTAATGTCACAAAAGTCGAACGCAAGTATTATTAAGTCAGTCAACCGTATCAGGAATCATTTGGAGAGAAAATATAAAACTAAATTTGTATTTAGACGATAGTCAGGAAGGTACAAACAAACATGAAACAATACCTGTGCATCACTGTTGTTGAACTAATTTGTATTTGTGCATGGTTTGAGAATGGAGGTCACTACTGAAACTGAAATGCAGGTACTTGACACGGTGAGGTACCCCACGTTGCTATTTGACGAAAAAATTGATTCAAAGTTTCAAGCCTTTCAACAACAAAATGTTTTATTTATTTTTAAATTACTCTTTCTTGCCATTTTTCAAAAGCATGTTAATGTATTATGAAGTAACGAAACGTTGAAACTTTTCTAGTCTCAATACTATAACCTAAAATTCCATTTTGATTTATCAATCTTATTATTTATCAAATCAAATTCATAAAAAAATTATGCAACAACCGTGTAGGTGATTGGCATGTATGTATGTACCATAACATGCGCATGTGATGATGATTTAATATTTTTGTAATTTTACATTGAAGAGTGCATATTTTAATGAGTTTTCTGTCATACTGCAACCAATAGAAAACGAAACTGCGTTTGATAACAGGATTTTATGTGTCATTTGATCGTGATAACCAGGAACTAGACTTTAAACTTTAAACCGTGTAATATGTCAAAGTTAGAAACTATGTTTGAAGATGATTATGATTAGATCATCATTTGCATACATAATGCATTTAACGGAAGTTGTGTGCTTGGCCAAACTGCTTACACAATGTGAGTGTAAGTATACATTTATGTGAATTACTGCAAATTATTCTTGTACAGAGTAAATTTAACACTTTATCTTTGAATTATTTACTTACGTAACAAATGACTAGTGACAGTGGCTAGGCTGAACAGTCCATGTTAACTGACAGATAATCAGATCCACGCAACACACACACATAAAACATTGTCAACCATCACAGTTTGCTTATTGTAGGTCGCTCAGTGATATGATTTTAGATTAATGTTTTATGTGCAAGCTGCTGTGGTATAATAATGTTTTTATGCGTTTGAGACTTCATTTGTTGTTGAAAATGTGTAGTAGTGTGCACACAGATTATCTTCTTTTGTGAGAATACTGATGCTAGTCGAGTTGCTAAAAGTAAAGGAAAACTTTCCCTTTCTAAAACGTGCTCGTGTTGCCCTTTGTTGGCGATTTTTTTTGCAGGATATGTGTCTTATGATTGTATTATTACATTACCACGCTATTAAATGGAACATTAAGTATATCACAGTACGCTTTACGAGTTTATATTGTACCCTCTAGCGTAAAAAAGTATGCCCCTAAATGCATTTGGAAAAATAAAGTTATCATATCGTCATGCATCTTTATAATAATAATAATAATGATGATGATGATGTCATGAGTGTATGTATGTATATATGTACTAAATGAGTACGTTTAACTGGTTATTATAAATTATAAGTTGTAATAATGTATGGTAATACACAGCGTTAAAGCCAAAAAGTAAAAATGCATTGTATAAGCAAAGTTAAAGTTCCTACATCGCTGCAGCGCAGCGTCGCGTCGTGACTCATGAACCTAGTCTAACTGAAACTTGACAGGAATGGTCGTTGCGTTTCATTCAAAGCATTACTAGTCACCGCAAGTATTTGTACTGTGTACACTGAAGCGTTTATAAATAGTCACACGAGAGAGGATGTTCACTGTTTTGAAAACACATGCTTTGATTACAACAAGAGGTGTCTCATGTTAAATGTTATGTTGCATAACAGAAATAATTACCGTATTTCTTGTGCAAACACAAGCTGTTAGTGTATTTTGAGACTTTTCTAATTCCTACAAATCATGCTATCGATGATGACAAAAGTTTTTCATAAGTAATCAATTACAATAATTTACATGTATGTAGATGAATAAAATGCGTATAAGTAAATCAGTGTTTTTGCCTGCTGTTTTCAACTTTGTATCGGTCAGATTGCTTGATGCAAAGTGATAATGTTAAAATTTAATGTGATTTGGTCTATTTGACCATGAAGAAAAAACAGATAACAATATTACAAAGAAAACAAAAGGGAAAAGCGAAGAAAATGAAATTTGGCATTTCCACTGTTTAATTGCATACAGTAATTACAGCACGCACATAGTGTGCAATGTGCAAAATTTGTATTATAGAAACTCATAATGCACAATGTAATACAATCCCAATATATTGTTCTTAATTGTATTTTTTGAAAATACAAGTGAATTGTCTTTAATATGGAAATGTATTCTTTAATTCTTGCAGGCGTTGCATACATCAAATACGCGAAAACGTCAGAAGCAGCCGTGGCTATGGAAGAAATGAACGGAAAGTTCATCGGAAACAATGCCAAATCCCTCAAGGTGCTTATAGCAAATAGTAGAGATCAAGGATCTAAGCGGGAGATGAACGAAGAGGAGCGTCTTCTCAGGCTTTTCATTATTGTTCCAAAATCAATGTCAGAGACAGATCTTAAGGAACATTTTGCTCAGTTTGGTGATGTCGAACATTGTAACGTTGTAAGAGATAGAAATACTAAAGAAAGCAAAGGGTATGCGTATGTGAAATTCCACAGGTGAGTTGTCGAATGTTTCTTTTTTTAATTTACACCACGTATTTAAAGTAAAAAGCCTAGTTAGTAGCCACGGGTCATGATGATTGATGATGATATGTTCGTACGTGATATGCACTAACCATTCACTTTCTACCACCAGTATGCGGCACGGTGTGCGCTGCTAGTTGTTGTCTGTATGGAGCAAATAAAAAAAAGAAGCATCTTCTTTGAATCTAAATATAAAAGATAAGAATGAGATATTACACTCCTCTATAGCATAGATAGTTTTATTCTAAAGATATCCATATTCCACATTTCATTTTTAAGTAGCGGAAGCAATTTACAAATTTCGTTTTGTTCGTCCGCCCGATAGCGTAATTTACTTCAAAAACCCGTTGACCGATTATAATGAAAATTTGTCTGTATTGTATTGCATATATATTCATTTATAGTCCCCGAAGAATCTCTGCTGTCTCTATTGTCTACCAAATTATTGCTTCCGCTGCGCTATCTTATCGAGTTTAATATGTTATTATGAAGTAACTAAATGCCACATTCATGTGTTCGTACATGTATGTATGCTGTATCAAATGTCAATACTGCTAGTGTAGGATTAAAATACATTTCATTCGTTAATTTAAGTATAGAGAGAAGCAAATAAATTGCAGAGCCAAAACTTGGTGCTGTGGTCTGTTGCTGTTGATAAGAATTTTAGTAAAAGAAAAAATCAGTAGTACTTAAGCTTTTCGCATTTCCGCTCACATCCTATGATAGGATTCCTATCTGCCTGCCTGGATGAAATAAAAATCGAATACGATGCGTTCTATACAATCTGAAATTCTGAAATCCTATTTTCCTCTTTATTGTTCCACTAGGTTAAGATTTTTGGCTAAAAGGCTTGGGGCTGATGAGGTCATTAGCAGCGTTCTAAGGCTTATAATACGTATGATGCGTTATTAAATGTTAGAAAAAAGGTGTTGTTTTTTAACAACTTCTGATGGTTAGATGGGTTTTGATGTGAGATGATGTGTGGTTATTTAGCATTAAAATTTCGTTAGTACTGAGGTTATACTCATAATACTTTCGTATCATATCATCATCATGATCCTCCTAGCTGGTCCAAGAAGCTGATTTGTGATTATGCTTTACGCGAATACCTTGATTTATAAAAGTTAGTACATAGTAAATAAGTACCACTTACTTGTGCTCTTCCATCTTTCACTTCTAGAATATCTCATGCAGCAAAAGCATTTGAAGGTTGTGATCGGAGTTTTAAGCCGGTTTTTGCAGAACCACGGCCACAGAAGCAGTTAGCTGCGGAGGATCGTTACAGTAGTGCGCATGGTTCAACAACAGGTCCATGTAAGTAATAACCCTAATGAAGAAACTCAAATAGCATTTAGAAATGAAAGAGGTTTTGATATGATTACAATTTATGAAATATTCTGCCCATTGTAATACAATGTATGCTTATATATTACTAATGTTTTGTAGTTGAGCATTGAGCAAAGCAATAGCTAAAATAGTTTTAGTAAAACTGACTGTGCCTTGTCCGTTTGTCTGATGGCTCATATGTATTTCCATGCAAACGAATATAAAAATGATTTCAAGGTTGTGACCGTTTTCTCAGAGGGAACAACACAGGGTCAAGCAAAATCGCTTCAAAGCTTTGAGTTTTGTACTCTTGTCACAGCAATTTATTTAGCCACTATCTCATATTGCCAGAAATTCAGCAACGTGTTTATATCTGTTTTATAGCGTCTTTCCTCTAGAGTAAGAAGAATCGTTTAGAATAATAATATTTTGATGCATAGACGTTTCTATGAATGTATAAAAGAGGAGGGGATCAGGACCAGCTCCCATCAAACACCAAGTTTACCTACTCTTTTTTTAATATGAAATTAGAAGAAAAATACTAGATCTCAATCTTTTAACCTTATCTATCCCATACATGAAAACGAAATATGTACATGAGCGTGCTCAGAAATTGAGGTCTGCGATAACCTAATTATCGTAGACAATGGCAGTAAGCAGTAAATTAGAAATAATAATAATTTTAAATGTTGTATGAATGAAGACTATCGGATACCTTTTTTATTGTCATGTTCGCATTTTTAGCTGTTTTGTCCACGTTTTTTTCTCTTCAGAAGATGTTACGTGGTGCATGCACATTTAGTGAATGGGCAACCATTTTTGTTGTACACATTTTCCCTCACAAGCACTCGGACTAATCTGAAATCTGATTAGAAATTTAATAACAATAATTACAATGATGAAGAGCAATATAGATTTTTTTCCACGTTTCCAACATCCTAGATCCCAACTCCCCACATCCTAGTACACCAGACGCAAGCCCACGTTAACAATCGTGTTATATTAGATTTGTTATTTTTTACGCATGGATGATTCTATGAACGAGCATAACCACTTATTATTGTAGAAGTATGTTGTACGTACATTCGGTCTTGCATTCGGTAATACTCTAAATTACTCAAGAAAGAGTACAAGGGCTTTGATGCACAAACTCGGCATCATGCAACTAGGTTTTTTTGCGGATGAACATTATTTTGATGGATTTTGATGCATTTTAGCCCTAGTATCAACTCGAAATTTTCAATATAAAAATTTACTCATATCACAGGTTTCCAGAAAATACATGGAAAAAAAGCATTAGATATGGAAATATGAAAATTAAAGTGACTTTTCTTGTTTAATTGAAATGAGCAGATGACTTGCACGATTTTTCTGTGGATACAGCCTTTCAGCCTCTTGTCAATCATGGCCACCAGCACGCTCATCAACATTCGCACGCTTCCCATCATGAAGTTCCTGCGCGGCTAAATATTATAGCTCATGGTAGTGTCAACCAGGATCAGCTTTGGAGGCTGAGTGACTTTTTTCCTGGGTTGGACTATTGCAACGTAAGGCATGATCAAAAGACTCGTCAGTGTTACGCTACCGTTGTATACAATTCATCCCAAGCAGCAGCGTATGCAAAAGAAAAGCTTCATGGATTTGAATATCCTCCTGGCCATAGACTTATCGTCAAGTTTGAAGCTGTGTCCGATGCTAGTATTCGTCCTGGTAAAATGCTCACTTCTATGTAAAATTCAATGAAACGTGTGTTTGAAGCAAACGGTAAATGTTCATAATGCTTTCGTAGGAACAGGGCTCTTAGGACCTCCAAATCCTTCTAATAGATACACCTTACCCCAGTCAAATATGATTCACAATGGGACAAACAGTGCACCTCCAGGAGGGGCACCCAATCAGATAGCACCTCTTCCTAGATCAGGAGCCGCTATTGGACCTGATCTTGCTACTTTAGCAGAGACCATAGTTCAAGCTACGTCCATTATTCAGGCAGCTGGGTTAACTGCCCCACACCATCCTCACAATCAGGCTGGAGAATCTTACGATCCTTCCTATTGTTCCGTTAAGCTTCCAGCTCCTCAGCCATTGGCTCCAATTGATTCGCCAGTGTTGGAGAGGTTGTCAATTCAGAAAAAAATCAATCTTTTAGTAGTTGGGTTTTAAGAAGCAATAAGTGTAACCCGATTGTTATTTTTGTACCCCAGATTGTTTGTCGTGTGCCATCCAAGTCCACCTCCACTATATGCCTTGAAGGTTAGTCACATAATAATAAAACTTACTTGCCCAAGATTTATGAGAGTCTAATGCTTGCATTTCAATTCGTTTTAGGATACTTTTGGCCGTTTCGGCAATTTAATTGATATTTTCATGCTCAATGGCAAGAATTTCGGATATGCTAAATATGCCAATAAAACCTCTGCTGATGAAGCAAGGAATGTAAGTGGTCCTTTTTTGCGTCAAACATGCTTATTTAGTCAGAGTCCTACTTGGTTCTTACTACAACATTTATTTTTTGATTCAAAAGACATTACATGGTCAAGAAATTTGTGGGATGCGATTAAAAGTGTTTCCGGCGGAGCCACAGGACCAAAGAGGGAATTCAAATGCTAATTCGTCCGCAAATTCCGCCGGCGGTAGCAGTGTTGACCAGAAATGTAAGCGTGCAAAAATGGATTGTGATGAAGATGATTGAGTCATATATTTCCATTTTCGAAACTCACCCGTCCAGACAATGATTTTCAGGTTAGTCTACTTCATATAATGTGATAAATTTTAATCCTTTAATTCTGTGATATTGTCAGGATATTTGCACACGTATTTAACATTCCAATGAGATGATCAATCATGGACTGCCTTCCCATCCTGAAACTTTTAAGAAATCGCAACAAGATGCATTAAGTCAAGTCTTCATGGTAGTCAGTGGAAAAGGGCGTTTATTGCTAGTGTTGTTGTCACAAAAATACAAAGTGCCTTCCTCTCGAATGGCCTTTAGTTACTTTCCACGTCATTAATAATGTTCATGTCAAGATAAGTTTAAGCAGTTCTTTGCCAAGCATACCGTCGTAATAAGTGCAATATTAAGTACCAAATGTAAAGTGCAATTTAATAGTTTTATATATCTATAGATTTAAGAAGATTTTTGATTTTTTGATACACAAAAGTAGTGATTATGTGACGCCTTGGTAAGCCGTACCTTAAAAAAATGCTCCCGAGTGTACTATTTTTGTACTTCATCTGAGTAACATTGATTAATGAAGTCTACAACATAAACTGCCTGCTATAATGATATACAACGAGCAATAGGAATCTTATTAACGACAATTTACAATGATAAGGGTTAATCCAGAATCTAAATTTTGATCTGAAATACCAAGGGTTAATGTCGCTCTTGTCTTCTTTGGAAAAGGTGTCAAAGTCTGGCAACCAAATCTAATGTGTTCCAGTATTTTATATTAGTTAAATTCTAAAGAAAATTAGCCATCTGGCTTACAAAACTTTTGCATATATGGCAGCATTTAAAAAATGACAAGATATATTATATCAGTATATACATTGTAAATTAGGAATTCGGACTCCGGGGTGACTTGCATATTTTTGCTTTTTACATGCAAAATGTGATGTGAGAATGGTGCTTTAACAAGTGAGATTTTCATTAACAAATCTGAGTCAAATTTTGAAAAGAACAATTCCTGGTGGTGCTGATAAAAGGTTGTAAATGGTGTTCAACAAGCAAAAGATTGTGTTGGTGTTGGTGATTCGCATATTATATTATATATATGCACATAATTGATATTGATTAAGATTAAGCTACTACAACCAACTGTCTACAGGTAATTTGCAACTAATGTGTCGAGGTACAGTATATTAATTCCAGTATTTTTCATGAGAAAAGAAAACAATATTTGCTCATTAAACTGTAAACTAAATAGACTTAAAGTATAACGATAGCAGAGGCAAAGAAAAACTACCTCAAACTTTTTCCGTTCTCATACTACTATTTTTGTGTATATCCTTGAGAAAATTTTATAGGAAATTTTATCAAATATGAAATAGGCAGAAGCAATTAAGCAGATAAGTGCATAATATAATTTGTTAAGGTCAGCATTTACTAGCTGACAAGTTTTCCAAGCAAGCAGTTTAGAAAACAAATTGTATTTATTATATTGCCATGTCCGATTAGGTACATTCCAATTACTTACCTTTCATCTTACATGCATTTGTTGGTTTAACTATAGAGAGCTTTCGATGAATCTGGCACTTTGAAAATATTCCATGTTAATGATGCATTTACCAAAAACCTATTGTAAAAAAATCTAGTATTTTTTATTCATTGCTCCACATAGCGTCGTCAGTTGCCTCAATGATACAGTTTTCATTGCGGTAAGTAAAGGCAGTGTACGTCATTTAACGCAAGCTTAAGTACCGTGTGAGTACGCTACTTACATGTAGATTCCAAAGTTAGGAAAAGTTGCATGCGTCCTAAATATTATGTAGAAAATACTTATCTATTAGTATAAATGGTTTGTCGAGGTTCATAAAACCAAGGTCAGTGCTAGCATAGTTCAAACAAAGTACGTTTTCGTGCCGGTCTAGTTACAGTTTTATAAGTTGTTATAATAAGAAGAGAATACCACAATTATATTAATCTTTTTAAAATTCATCTTTCTGAAAGAAAAAAATATATTGTTCATGTATCTACTATAGCTTTCACCGTCGTCGCTCAACATTGAACACAGTATACTCATATGCTTTCTTTTTCTTGTATATCTAGATGACGACACTGGAATTCATTGACATGAGTCCATTCAGTTATTTTATCGACCCATTCCTATTCAATTCCTTTAACCGCAAAAATGGCGTTCCATCAGTCTTCCTTTGATCCTTGCTTTCACTTGTGAAGACAAAGTTTTTTTTTTAACGAAACATGAATTACCTACAGAAACAACCTCTACCTGATCTTTCCAGTGACTTTTTCCCTCCTCTCCTGATAATAACAACAAATTCCAACGATGTTGAAACAACAAGAAACATTAAGACGGGACACCAGATCAAAACCCAAACGGACCGTGTGCACATACGGAATGAACTGAAATGACGTGGACTCGATATAAAAAAATATTATAGAAAACGTGAAACAATACATAACTCTACAGTACATCCACCAACAACCAATTTCATGAAAGTATGTAGGAAAAACTGTAAGAGAACTATTTTTACTAATGAACGAGTTCGCTCACTTTAACTACCAATAGTACTGCAACACTTACTTTTACTTTGTGTTAAAATCAAACTAGTACGTTGGAACACAGGACATTATTTGAAGTTTACAATTTTAGTTATTTTTCACTATATAATACCTAGTTTGAATTATGGCGAGTCTGGCAAGATATATTGCAGCTTATTGACACATATTTTCTCCCGAATAATCGTGCAGTTTGTGTCTAATTTGCAGTTTTTAAATTTTTATCGTTAAAGTCATCTAAACGATGGATGACAATAATTATGATCATCTTGTTTCAGGTAGAAACGCGACACTGGAATTTAGTACGATAAAGTTGTACTTTTGTGCTTTTATGTCATTCAAAATGTGCAGCACAAGCAACTGTTTTACACATTTTTATTATTAGATTGTAAGTTACATAAATACATATATTGACAGTTTGGGTATCAAATCCTAGAATTTCTACTATATAGCTTGCAATAAGAACTACGAAAATGTAGAGTGAGAAATGAGCGACATACAATGGATAGGGAAAAATGATAAACTATACAGACCAATCGTATCACATAAACAATGAAAACTATGAGAAATATAAATACTTTATACTTTGTAATATGAAAGCTGCTTTGGCTGATGTTTTTATGAGAGAATGCTAGTGGGACACCTTTTTATTGCGTTTTATAAATATTTTTATCATTATTATATAATAAATATTATACTACATATTGTGACTGACTTGCAAGATAAGGGTCACAATATTTCATTAGTTAACCTAACAGAAGTGAATTTTCAACTGAGAGGCACAATCCAACGTTAATAAAGTAGATATGCTGCAGTTTAGCCTTTGAACAAGAATATAGCCTTTTTATATCAATCAATAGGATAAAAACTGTCAATATAATTATTATCTAGATTTAGCTAAAGAGAACAAAATCTTTTCGAAAAAAAATATGATTCTTTCATTAAAACATCGAAACAAAGGTAGATAAAAAAGGAAATTATCGAGACTACGAAAATGTTACCCTATATATGCCAGGAATATATAATTACAATAAATTTTACTGTACTCTGAAAGGGGTTGTGAACCAATAATATGGTCACTATATAAAAACTTATAAAGGGATTCTTTTAAAGTTAGAATATTTAGAGTATTGAAAAAAAAAATCATACGTACCGTACGATACATTTATTATACTATAAATTACATTAAATACAATATACACAACTACATTATACGATATACAAATATTTTAAATTCTGGACAAAGGGACGTAACTAACTTGTTACTGATGATGGTAGATGTACTGATTGATATACATGTAACTGCGCTAATTTTTATAAATATTGCTGTTAGATAAAACTCGTGTGGTTTTTAGAAACAAAACATACTTTTACTTGCTACTTTTGTATTACCTACCTACGTATTTACTGTTCTACATTTTTATAGGTTGTTTGCATTGCATTATTAATTTGCTTTATTTAGTGATGATGAGTTATATGAACATGAACTAATGGGAGGAGCGAATGAAAAAATGAAAACTGCACAATGCTGTTTTAATTTGCCATTATGTGCAATCTAGCGTATTTGGGTTATAAGCTTACTCTCTACAACAATTACTACAATTTTTGAAAGTATTTCCAAAGGTCAAAGGTATACATGCAACAGATTTATAATAACAGTGAGCAACTAAAGGAGATTAGACAGTTATTTCCAATGATGATTTAATAATAAATGGGTGACTGTTTTATACAGAAAACAATCGTACGTTGTTTTTAAAAAAGAACATGTAAACTTGATAACGGTAGCTATATATTTTTTCTTGAAAAAGGTAATAAAACTCATACAAAGAAAGCTGGAAGGGATGGAATTCAGTGGGTGGGTAAGAGCGTTTAAGATAAATATAAAAAACATATAATTATTATAATACGTAGAGAACCAACACAACATGTACAATATGTATTAATATTTTAAAAAGAATCTTCTTCACTTTGTAGTTTATATTTGGAATGGACAAGGGTAACTGTACTTTTTACGATATACTGTATTTACACATATACAAAAAAAGTTATTCTAGAATAGGTTACACACAGCTTTATAGCAACGAAAATACAATACACCACAGATATAAAGAATTTGGAGTTCCGATCCGACTGATCAGATTGATTCTTTTTATAAAAAAGAACTTTTAACTGTAAAAACAGAACATATTATATGCTGACGTCTGATTTTGATCGTACCAACCAACGTTTCTTTCCAGTTCATCCAGATAGAGATATTCAACATAAGAATCCTCATAAATAATTAGTTTTTTATGAATCAATTTTGAAATAAAATGATAAAGGAATGGCTTGAAACTTTGATAGTATGGATTCAGCAAATAAAATGCGTACTTGTATTATTTGTGAAACGTACTTAAAGCTACAGGGGAGCTGTATACTGTTGTGCTACAATAATTTTTCGGTTTCTAAATCTAAAAATAAATACGGGATATACTTTCAACGCAGAACTTTGAAGAGAAATGATGGACACCGAAATATGAAAACCCCCCAAAAATATGTTGTTTCATTTTTTAAATATCATTATTATTATTATGAAATAAACTCTGTACTTATTGCTTTATTATTTTCTTCCCTTCTGTTAGTTTTAGAACAGAATAATGAATATTGTTGTATATGTATTTACACATTTATTACTTAGTTGTAGTTTATATAGATATATGCCTATGAAGGAATAAAATGAATAAAACATAAAAATGTATTCAATAGTACAATTTTCATTTAATTCAGTGTTAACGCCTCATTCACACATACATGTATGATTATGAATGGCTAAAAAGGTTTTTAAAACTGCACTTAAATTGCAAAATATGTTTTTTAAAGTTAAAGTTGAACACATTCAAATACTTCTTTCATTACACAGCTAGCTCCCACTCTTCAAATTCAGTTAAAACGTTGAATATAAAGAGTACGGTATTATGTATTAATTATTGCGATCTCGTCCGCGTCACCACCATGTTAACCTGCTTATTTCGTCTGGCTTGGATTTTGATCGCTTCATAAATCCCATGTGCTGCAATTCACCCACTGCTCGACGGAAACGAATACTGTGAACAATGCAGGATAAAAATAGTGTATAAAAGCTATGAAAGAACTTTTATTGCTGTAATAATTGAAACATGCAGCGAGCTAATAATGATTAATAAATCATGATTTCCATAAAAATAGTGACTTTACTTTGAACTTACAGACTAGAACTAGTTATTGCGTCTTGAGCTTTTGACTTTGCCTTTCTACCAGTCGCTGTAGGCTGAACCACAGATGTAAAAGCCTAATGAAAAATACGTGGTAACATGAAATGAATCCCTCGATCACACAAGTTTTACTTACTTAAATTCATAATGCTGTACTTCTTACAAGATAAATCGCATTCAGATCCACTTTTTTTGTCGTCTGCTCTGATAGAAGCTTTTTTATTATGGAAACATCAGGTAGATTGATGTCGATCGAGGATGGATCATGATCGGAGCAACACGAGCACTGCAATTGTTCCACATATTTAAAATGAAGTGAGAATGAGAACAATATTTCCCAAAAAACTCTTATGAATGTCACAACGAACAACTTTATTATTATTTCAGACTTACCTGAAGAATATATCCAGGACATGTAATATCCTCATTTATCTGCAAAAAGTTGGCTGGGTACACAGCGTTGATTAGTTGGTTTAAATCATTGTATACAAATATCTGAAACGTATGAAAATTAAATCAAGTATTTCACAAAATGCAGCATATATAAATAAATACACGCAACAAATTGTTTTAATCTGAAATTGTATCGTACATCTGAATTCTTGGAAGTTGAAAGTGGAGGAAAAAACTTTTTCAGTAACCTTCTCAAGTCTTCCGTCAGCTTAGATCTTGCAGCATGGGCAGCCGAAGAACCTTCATTTTGTCGCTTCGCTTCCAATAAGCTCTAAATTACAAAAGATACAAATGATACAATATAATCAGCATAAATTAATTATCATGACACATATGCAAATAATACTAAATGCATAACTGGCTCCAACCTGTTGCAGTTCCTTAATATTTCTTGTTTTTCGCAGCTTCATAATCTTTTTTGTGGAAGCATCCTCTGGTTTCTCCGCATTTGCTTTTGCATCCTTCTCAGCTTCAACTATACCAGATAATATTTGTTCGAAATGACCCGTTACATCTTTCGCCCATGCAATGTCAGTCTGCAAGTTTTTTGGTTCTAAACAGAGCAGTGTTGAAATGTGAGTAACACACTGCATAGGTATATATATTAATGTGATAATGAATAAAGGAAATAATTAAAAGAAGCCAATTCGTATATGTATACTTTTTAAAAACGTAATACAGTCAGAAATAACTGTGACCAGATCAGCTTTGGATAGTGAAAACAATGATTTAAAGAGCCTATGGAAAGGTTCGTTTTCATCATTTTCTTTTGACGCAGTGTAACCTCCATAACACGACGCATAAATACTGGAATACTATAGGACGCAATAAAGAGATACCATTAATTTTCGTATATTAACGGAGGTTTTGTTTTCAATCCACTGATTTGTACAAATTACTTACTGTATCACCTAAAGGACAATCCGAAAGTCTCAAATTGAGGAAACATAACAATCGAAGGAAAAAGTACCAGCCCTTGAGACTGTCGATAGAAGAATCAAGAAGCTCCTCTGGTCTTTCCGATTTCAACTTCAAGCGCTTTCGTGGAGTTTCTCCCGATATATTTGATTCTATTAAAGCCTCTTTAAGCAGTTCCAACTCTCTTTCCGTATAGGAATCCGATTTTTCCAATGAGCAAAATGCCGCCTTCCCTTTCAGAAAGTGGTAGCGTAAGCAAAGCTGGTACCATAGACATGTTTAAAAATTACGATTTCAATAACAGATGGCAAAAACTCAGGGTTTATATGATGCGGGTAAATGTGAGGTACCTTGATTGAATTGAAAATATGCTCGACAGAAAAATTGTCCTCCTTGTATTGGCTTTCCAAATACGATACTATAGGTCCTGAAACTCTGAACGGAATCAATGGATCAAATAGTATCTAAAATATATGACAACAAAATGATGCTTTAAAATAGCAACAGACTCATTTTCTTTCTACTGACATTGTTCATGAGTCAAAGTTTGGGTTAGTTACTAACCCCTTTCATAAACTCGTTGAACCTCTCGTGGGGTGATACGGAGTAAAATTTATCCAACACAAATTCGGAGCAACTGTTCAATGGAACTAAGTTTTGTATGAAATGTCCATGAGAAACACCGAAAAGAAACACTACAGGTAGTTCAGGACACCTGAAAGAAAAATCAAATTGAAGTAAGTGCCTCACGCATGTTTGAGAAAATTATGAGATTTAATTTAATCTGGTTGCTCCAATACCCCATTAGTGTCAAAATTTGGGTGATTATTGAATTGGCAAAGTAGTCAACATCTTCTATGATCAAAACAATTTTGTACTTCTGTTTTACTGTTGACAAGAATAACTTGACATCATACAAACTAAAATGTCGTTTCTTGCCAACTTTTTTCACAGGACTGCTTTCTTCACGGTCTTCATCGCTGTCATAAGGTCCCTGCAAAAAACCCGTCATTTAATGATGGGAAATTTGAACAAAATTATGCAGTAAACTGTGCTTGAGTGTGTACTCCCTTAAAGGTTTCAGCTTAAGTTGTAAAATACTACTGTCATTTAATTTACTGCTTACATCGTCAATAAGTTGTCCACATATCTTTTGAAAAATTTCCTTTGTGGAAGAACTAGTTGCTGATTGAACACGAGAAACAAAAACCTTCTCTTGTATATCACCGGATAAACCTTTTAATTTGTCTTCGATGAAATCGAATATAGCCCCATTTTCACCAACTGACAAACCTATTCAAGGATGACATAAAAGACATCGACATAAATATTTCCTAAAATTTACATAGGTACATGTTTACTTTAATTCTCGTAAATCCATTGTTCATTACTTGATTCCAGAACTCCGATAGGGACCACACTTCCAACTTTCTCAATCAACTGAAAACTGGATTTGATAAATTTAACGAGTTTTTCATTCAAGTCAACATTGAATTTCCGTTGCACTCGCTGAAATACAATAAAAAGTTGTCAGTGCAGTGCAACTAAATAATCTATCTTGTTTTATCAATAATAGACTCCGTATTTTTTGAGGATTTTGTGCTACCTGTAGATAGCCTTGCAAAAACTCCAGGTTTTGTTCATACAGCTTTACCCGACGTGGAATTGTTTCTGACGGCTCTTCAAAAGTTCTGAAAACATCAATGCTAGGATTCAAAGATTCTGAGAAGCTGCAGCCATTATTCAACAGCTTTCTCTTGGTACCAAGTCTAAATTTGGAGGCTCCATTGATTGGCTTCTTGAAAATGATTCCCTAGAAAACGTTAAGCCAAATTAAATGAGACAAAAATTATCATACTTGCAACATTTAACTCCTGACTCCACTTTTAGATTCCACCTCCTCAAAGCAAATTTACTGATTACAGTCTGTCACCCTGCTTTACCAACTTGTACTTGCATTGTATACCATTTAAAAATAGCATACACATGCATTTACTACCAGTGAAAAACTCTTCTTGCTTACCTCAGTATTCAAAGAATCCATTTTTATTTTCACTAGAGGATTTCAGGGTCAGCAGTTGATTGTTAATTGATGCTATCAATTTGATAGGACGCTTCGTTCTAACTCGTTTCTCCTATTCCCTTTAAGTAGGATAATTCATGCGAAGAAAATATAAAATAGTTCCACTAAAACTGAGCTGAGGAGAAACGAGAAACTTGTGCAAAATTTGGTAAAAGTAAAAAGCATACCTCACCTACTCACACACAAACACAATCAAATACACTGACTATGAGTGAGTAAAATAAGAAAATCCTTTTTTACTCGTGAAAGCAGTAAAATGGTTAGTTTTTATTAAAACAGGCACTCTGTAGAATTTTAACTTTCATTGTGAATTTCACTACGTGAAATCTTGTTTTCAACTTACTATTTTGAGTCAAAATTCTTGACAGTGCTGAGAATCTCTGCTGAGCGAGAAATATCTCAAAATTTATATCATTCGTTTGTTGTAGATCACCATCTACTTAAATTGTTCTTGAGTACAAGCAAATAGATGTAAAACGATGAAAGTAAACCAGTGAGACAGAGATAATTTTGTTATTTCATATTAACCCTGATAAAAGTTTTCTCAAGAACATTTACATGAAACTGAGAAAAAAACAGAAAGAGAAAAGATTGCAGGTGGAACAAACCTTGAGAAGTGAGTTTCCGTCTGACAAAACAAAGCGCATAAAGATATTCGTTTGCCCGGTAAGAAGTCAAAATGTGCAATCTCTGCTGAGCGAGAAATATCTCAAAATTTATATCATTCGTTTGTTGTAGATCACCATCTACTTAAATTGTTCTTGAGTACCAGCAAATAGATGTACAACGATGAAAGTAAAACCAGTGAGACAGAGATAATTTTGTTATTTCATATTTACCCTAATAAGAGTTTTCTCAAGAACATTTACATGAAACTGAGAAAATAACAGAAAGAGGAAAGATTGCAGGTGGAACAAACCTTGAGAAGTGAGTTTCCGTCTGACAAAACAAAGCGCATAAAGATATTCGTTTGCCCGGTAAGAAGTCAAAATGTGCAGGGAATCCAATCTTTGTTCACCAAAATTCTACTTGCCCCGTTCTATGATGAGAGTTTCATCATGCTATCTTTTTTATGCAAATCTGTGCTTAATTTTATTTACATAAAAGTAAAGTAGAAATAATTATGTGCAAGGCATGCATGCTTGCCTTAAGTAATTGTTGTAAATTGTGCATCAATCATTCTTTCTCCACAGATTGTTCTTTTATTTGGAATTATGATTGGATGAAGGTCATTTCAATTTCCATCCATTGCTCCATGTCAGTATGTCTTGTACTTCGTCCCAAAAAAACATCTATTTCTCCATTCTGTAGTCATTCGTAGATTCGTAGGGAACAAATTGACAGACCAGATCATTTCAAATTACACTGAGCTTTAATGGAAATGAATTCAAAACCTTGTTTCCTGCTGGATAAGGGGAAGAACAAAGAATGCCACATAATACCTACCTTCATTCATTCATCTATCCATCCATTGAAGCATTACCGAACCAATAAGCTGGTTTTACGGGGATAATCGACTGGACACTGTCCAGTGTGAATAACGGGGTCAAATGAAATTTAAGAACTACTAATTAAACTGAAAGAAAAACAGAAATCCAAGAGGATTTGTTAATTTTTTACGTTTCCTTATTAAGGATAAAATTCGTTGCTCAAGTGGGTGCAATCTCACAAAAGTGACAAGTCACAAGTTTGTTGTTGTGAAGCCATGATATCGGTACCGAAGTACTTGATTAAGTGCATGTTAACCATATTATGTAGGTGGACAGAAACTTTCTGTCAGAAAGTTTCATTCTGTTTAAATAATTGAAATGTTTCGCAATTCTACGAGAAAAGTAGCAAAATATCATAGAGGGAGCAAGTACCGATATTAGCATTATCACCTACTCGAACGCTGGTTTTGTAACAAGAAATGAATGACCAATGACTGAATTATAAATTGCTAGTTTGTTGAAAACGAAGCAACCAAGTGTGCAGTGTACTAAAACCAAACCAGCTTTTCGACATTTTAACTTGTTTTCTTTTCTGACTGCGTACACTTCGCAAAGTAAGGCAAGGGTACACCTACAATACAATGTAAATGAAATGAAAGCATATACACGTAAATTAATTGGCAGGAGTCGGACAGGTTATTTGAATCGTCTCAAGCGTAGGTAACTGCACTTTTCTTTAAGGGAAGTTGATGATGAACAAAAGAATTATGATATGGGCAGGCATTTTTAACTAATGCAATAATGTGGAGCCATTGCTAGTCATTGTAGTAGTCATACTGATCAAAGCTGGATTCGGCATTATCAGATCATCATCAAGAAAGAACTCACTCTTTTTCTTCTTTTTTTTTGTAAATACGAGCAAATGAAATTATGAAAAGTACATAAATATTCAATTTTAAGTATGGTACTACTTCGTTATGTTTTAGCTTTCTCAGGGTATGCATGAGACGCAAGTAGGAGACTTGGGCAAACATGAAAATAAACTGATTTCACATGTTTAGCCGGGTTCTCGTGGGAGAACTTTTGCCCTCTTCACGAGTTTCCCCACAACAATCATTACATTTATAGGTATTCCCTCCCTCCCATACGTGCATCCTATAAACTCCTATATGTAAGGAAGGAGATCCACCGGATATATTATGTCACTTTACATAGAAGTAGCACAGCAAACGCTGTCTACCTTATCTCATATGGAGCTGTCTTCCAATATTTTGTCGTCCTCGGGAGATAAAATTATGATACAATGATAATATAATTGAATCATGAATTCATGATTATCCTACTACTTCACCGGAATCTTACTGGCATTATTTTCACCTCCCAATGATGATGAGCTGCCCTTTTGTGTAAAATTTCATGCATTATCTCTGTAATATGAGTACGACTCAGTGCGAGTGGGTTCAAATGAAAATGTGTGTACAGCTGGCTACTGTGCGTTCGAGTGTATCTCTGTGGCTTTAAAGAAACAGTTAATGTGTGTATAACTTAATTTCTCAAAGCCATACTACACTACAAACGCCATGGCATGCCAGCCCAATCACTGTATGTTTGTATGCATGTATTAATGAAATTACATGTATGTGTAGGTATTTCTCCTCAACATATTTTCAATGCCAAAATGATTTTTGTGCTTTTTATCCTCATGTTATCGTGATCCCCCTGTTGCTGGAAACCTTAAACTTGCTTAATTAGAAGTGAACGAGCATTTAGATTGTGCTTTAATAGACGCTCACCACCACTACAAAATTTACAAAAAAAAACTACGTGCCTCTACTTCCATAATGATCGATGATTCTCCCCATGCATGACAGCATTCTTTCCTATCACCTACGTACATGTAAATACAGTTGCACAGATTGTACTGCCCTGAAACATGTTTTAAATTTTTAAATAAAGTAAGCAAGTAAGTATGTAAGTCTACGTTTGTTAAAAAAAAAAGTACTGACATGACATGTATACACTAACCTTAAAAAATGCCAGACCACACTAATGCTTTTGTTATGTAAAAGAATATAGAAAGTTTTGTTGTTTGTAAGTATGAGTCGAGTGAACAGAAGGAGAAGATGTGAATGTCAATGTATATTTCTGCTGACTGAAATTTGGTGTGTGAAGCAGAAGCCCAAGTCAAGTAGCGTTTCCTTGATGTTTACTATTAGGCACTTGGGCTGAGGAATATAACATTTTATATAGCATTTGCTAGGGTTTTTGTTATAAAGGGGTTAATAATAATATGGATATCCTTCTCATCATATTATCCATCCATAAACTAGTACTACAAAAAGCCAACAACATGAATATAGGTACATCCATCCCCCACCAAGCCATTGCAATGTAACTGTTGTATAACTTGTCTTATTGTATGAAATACTTTCATAATTATCATCATGACTATGGTTAGGTTGTAATGCTGCTGCTGATGATGATGATATGTTACCGCTGTTATACACAAGTCTAGTGATGTATTTGTATGATGGTATGTGAATATTTTTTATGCATATCCTCACAACATGTTTAACATTATATTAAAATGTGAGAAAAACTGTAAAAAGCTATTTCTAGTTTAGTTGGATATAGCATTTAAAGTTATAAAGGTAAGTTGCTGCTCTGTTGGTCAGAGTAAAGAAGAATGAAAATGTACCTCTCTGTGAATGTGCTAATAAAAAAAATACATTATGTTATGGATTATTATTGTAGGAAGCTTAACTTGTTCGCTTGTCTCACACAACACACATCCCAGCTTTTTTGCAAAAGCTGCTGTACTACTCGTTCTTGTATTATAGTATTTTTTATTATATAAGAAGTTGAAGAGAATTGAACTGATATGTGATGTTCAGGCATGAGGACTGTGAGAGAGGACGATCATGAGATGACGATGTTGAAAATAAATAATATCTGTTCTGTTGTGTGTTGTATGACTGTGTGCTAAGCTGCTGCTGCTGAATATTGTTTGCAAGGTGCAAGTCCACTGGTGAACGTGAGATGTTTTGATTGATTGAATTTTGTTGTGAGAGAGCTAGAGAGAAAGAGAAAAAAATAATTAATTTTTCCGTATTTTAATCCCTTGTCTGTATGTTGAGATACATAGCGTAAGAATTTATAACAAAATTACTTACTTATTAATAGCAACTTTTAAGAATAAGATATCTATCGATAGACCATCATCTACATCATCATCGTCATCCTACGCACAGCAATTTTTCTTATGGTAGCTACTACTTTACACATTGTTGTAGAAAATTTTATTGTTCAACACATAGTTCCTCTTCTACCTCATCATCAACAATAATTATTATTATCATCATATAATCATTGATTAGCCCTTCATTTTCATGCCTGTCTTCTTGGTTGATTGTTGAATGTGTGTTAACTTTAAACATTAATATATCATTATTGTCGGTCTATATTCAACTACATTATACATAATACATACGCCAACAAAAGCACTCCTTCAAATAAAAGACACACGCAGTCCATGTGTCCATCTTTCTCCTTCCCACTCCCCACTTCATTATTTCTAAAAAAAAACTAAAATAAGTCACCATCTTTAGTGCCACCACCGCCTTATATCAATTAAAACAGTTTGGACTTGTACAATCAATAATAAGACATTTTCTTTGAGAAAGGAGGGGATAAAGATTTAAAAAAATCATTATCTCACAATCAGTACATCATCGTGTGGGGAAAGTAAATGAGCACGAATCATATAACTAGCTACATATAATAATATGCCATATAATAAATCATTAAAAAGTGTTCATTAAATGCAGGGAGCGAGGCTACAAAAAAGCCTATTTAAGCCAATACTACCGTCATAAAAACTACAATCAAGTTCATCGCAAAAATGTTGTTAACCATGCAATAATAATTATACAACTGCTCGTACATCCCACCACGTACAATTGCTTTTACATTCGGGGTTCGAAAGGACGAGCCCACAAATTTGCGAAAAGATATATACCATCAAATCATCATCGCATTGCACACAGTCGCCAAACAAACTTTTTCTGCAACTGTCACCCAACTTAACATCAGTGAGTACACTGTAAAATGTGTGAAAAGATGATGATAATGATGACGACAACAACTGAAAGGAAAACATCTTATTCCATTGCCCAGATAAGCTGATGTTTTTTTTGTTGTTAAGAAGTGGCAAATGGATAAGAGTTGAGTAAGTTGGATTGTAGTGTGTGCATAGAATATATAGAAAGATGTGATACGTGCATGCAAGCTATTTTGTTTCTTCTTTGGTGACAGTCGCTTGTGTGTGTGTGGTGTGTGTGTTTGTTGCATTTATACATTTCCACTTTCCAATTTCCAACTGCAAACTTTTATAGCCAAAAAGTTGTTGCCAGTATAAACTCGTGTGAATAAAACAGAGTACGAGCAATGAGCACTGACTGAGCACTCTAATAGTGTTGCTGATGTTCCATGATCTTGTTGTAAAACCGCTGGTGACCACATTATTATTAGATCATGTGAAAGAAAAATACAGTTTTTGGTGAAAGATCATCATCATTTTCTTCTTTTTCCTTCCTTCTCCTCCTGCTTTTCCTCCCCATCCGCATCAAGAAAATGCATAATAATAATATGTAGTAGCAAACGAGCATTAGCATCATCATCAACGACAACAAGTCAAGTCACAAGCCAAGCCAATTACACTCAAAGAGTTAAAGGGTTAACTTTACCGTTTTACATGTGTATGCCCACACTGCTAGCTACCACAACCGCTTCAGAGAAGATAATATACAGAGAAAGGACAAAAAATTTGTTGGATTATTGTGAAGATTTTTTGATGATGCATATATTGCACACTTAATTTGCATGTACTCCTCCGTCTACATGTAAAAAGCCACACGAGCACCTAACCATCCTTTTAACATTTAAAAACAGATTTTTTATTACAATGATGTGATGACCCATTGGCATTGGCACCACTAGCAGCAGCAGCAAATAAATTTGCATTTTAGCAAAAGGGTTTCAGCAAATTTGCTGAGCTGTTTTGTGTGGTGGTGGTGGTAAAGTGTGGATTGTGGAAGTGTGTGGAAAATAATGTTGTGTGTGAGTGAGTGTGACTGCTGCTGCTGTTATTCGTGAGACAAGTTTACTTGACTTGGTGGGATCATCATCATCATCATCAATATCATTATCGTCGGCGGATGGACGGATTGATGATAATAAATATGAATAATGATGATGGTATTTGGTGTGTGCACTCTGTTTCGTTTATATGATTAACATATGCAGGATCATCTGTGAGAGAGAACGGGAATAGTAAATAGTAAATACGTGAAGAAGAGGAAGAAGAAGAGCAACTCCCTTTAAATAATAATTAGTATTAAAACAAAAACTGTAATTTACAAGAGACATTACAACGACCCATTTAGTGTCTAGTATTAATCATCAGACAGAGTACTAATTGTTCTCTGCATCATCAGAGCGCTTTTGAAGAAGCAATTCTGTCCTGTGGCCTGTAAAGATTTTTTTTGTTTGTATAACATTTTTTTAGTTTAATTTTGTCATGTTACGCCATGGGAGAACACTAAAAGAAGAGTGATATCAAATCTTATCCAAGTGGATCCTCTCATTGTATTGTACAATATCCGGCCCGATTCGTGCAAGTGACAATCAGTCCTGGATTAATCTACCCCATTTGTGACTGGAGTCAGGTAGGAAGCTTACGTATATTTTATATAGTAGAGAAATACGAGGAAAGATATTTTGGAATGGCGATAACATAAAGAGAAAAATAAAATAATAATAAAAACATTTTTTTTTTGGCAGGATCTTTTCTGTGCGACCTGCATCTGCAAAATCTGCACGGTGGCTGAAAAAGGGAAAGGAGTGTGAACAGTCACTACTACTCAACTGTCAACTACTTGTCTTTCAACTATAATTTCAGAATATCCGACATAAACACAATTTTATAAATGTTTGAAGTTCCTGATGCTAGCATGAGGAACATGAAGAGTATGAAAATCTGTCTAATTGTAATCAATAATAGGTAACGAAAGGGAATGTGATTAGGTGTGGTGGTGGTGGTGTTGGTCACTTCCCTGGAGAATGAAACGCCAAAGTATATTAATGTGTAAAATTGACGCTGAGCTGAAGAGGCACAACAATGCATTGTAGTATGAACGGGGGATGACTTTTGAGCGTACTAGTGTGAGTGAGTTACAGTTTTGAAAGTGTTTGCAGGTTGAGTGAGTTGTAACATTTAAGTAGTTTTGTGTTGTAAGCTTAGTCCTTCGTCATTTTTATAGGAATATTTAATTTTTATGTATGCTAAGAGTAATTTTTGTGTTGTGCTATTATACCATATCTTAATTTTAAGTAAAATATATATATATTTATAACATTGTAAAGAATTCTGTTGTCATTACAAGTACCTACTGCCTTGAATTTATTGAAAAGCAAAAGTGTTCTTTTAATATACTACTGTTAGGAAACGTAAGCGTCATATTGTATTTTACGTTTATGATTAATTTTGATGAAGACATTGTTGTTATTGTCTTGAAAAGTATCACTTTCAATTTTAATTTTTACTATGATAAATCTATAAGTTATCTTCCAAAGTTCATTTCAAGGAATACATTGAAGATAATTATTATAGTTGCTTCATGACTTTTTAAATACTTGTATACAAGTAAGCGTTTTATAGAAAAGTTTATTATTATGGATTTGAAAAGAGTCTGAGCTTAGTCGTGGAAGAAATTGAAAGAGAACCTAAGAGGAAAGCAAAATTATTATAGTAGGAAGGTTATACAACTGAATGGGTGTAACCACCAGAAGGCAGGTTTAAAACATTAATAAAAGGAGGACCAAAGTTGTAATTTTATGTCAAGTAGTTGGATTAGGTCATCGGAATAATTGTTCATAGTTGTTAACGCGTTGGATCAGATTGCTAAAATGTCGACGTATTTGCAAGTCGCCGAGGATGATGGAGAGGAGCCAATCGAGGTACCCACCGAAGAGGATGGTACGCTATTATTGTCGACTCTTCAAGCCCAGTTTCCTGGAGCATCTGGCTTAAAATTTAGAAATCCTGACTCTGGTAGTCTCCGCGGTGTTCGTCTAGTTGACGGTAGATTTCACCCACCAGATAATGGATGGGGGAATACTGTATACTATTGTGTCTTCCCTAAAGGTAAAAAAATATTTTTATACCCACATTGCATTATTTGTACCTTTTGTGTAAGCACATCCATGATATTCAAGTTATGCCTTTTTATACAGCGGAAAACAAAAGAAAATCTGACGACTATTTAGAAAACACAACTGCAAAGTCTAAACGGTTTGAGACTAGTAAAAACAAATGTTCCGACTTGATTGTACTTGGTTTGCCTTGGAAAACGTCCGAACAACAGTTGCGGGAGTACTTTGAACCTTTTGGAGAAGTTTTGATGGCACAAGTGAAGAAGGATAGTAAAACAGGGCAGTCTAAAGGATTTGGATTTATTCGATTTGCAAATTACGACTCACAGATACGAGTATTGTCGCAACGGCATCTTATTGAAGGCCGATGGTGTGATGTTAAGATTCCTAACTCTAAGGTAGTAATAATAGCATTTATCGTAATCTAAAAGTATTTCAATATTATGTACGTCCATAATGTATGTATTCCAATGATTGGCAGGAGTCACAACAAGCTCATGTACCCGCCAAAGTGTTTGTTGGACGATGCACTGAAGATATTGCGGCTGAAGATTTACGTGAATATTTTTCTAAATTTGGTGAGGTGACGGATGTATTTATTCCGAAACCTTTCAGAGCGTTTGCTTTTGTCACATTTTTGGAAGCAGAAGTCGCTCAGAGTTTGTGCGGTGAGGATCATATTGTTAAAGGCGTCTCCGTCCATGTCTCCAATGCTGCCCCAAAATCAGATCCTTCTAGAAATCAAGGTGGTCACCAGTATCCTTACAGAGGTATTTTAAAATGTTTATTTCTGCTATTTTGATGCGATTCGGTGGCAAATTAATTATTCATGGAATAAATGGTATGATTTTGCTGATTTAGGTGTACCCCCAAGGGATGGAGGTAAAATGGCAGGTGGTTATGGCCAACATTACGGTCAAGGTGGTGCTGGTTGGAGTGCAGTTGGTGGGGGTGTCGGAGGAAGGGGCGGTATGGATATGCCTAATTTACAAACTCTTGGTCTTGGCGGCGGTGCAGCTGGAACCGGTCAAGGACAGGGTTTAAGTAATCCAATGGGATTAGGTGCTCTAAACTTAGGTATGCCTGTGAACCCAGCAATAGTAGCCGCAGCTTTGAACCAGGTACATTGACAAGATAACACTGCATTCACTCTAATAAGTATAGTACCTTATTAGGTATCTTTATTTACCTTGTCTAAATTGTAATATTTGCTGTCCATGTTAGGCTGGTTGGGGCCTTGTCGGCAACATTCAGGGAGGTCAACAAGGAAGTGAAGGACCACAGAGCTTTAACCATCCGTCAGGTTTTGGACACGCAAATGCACCAACTCCTCAGGGAGCTACGTCACAACCTGGTCCTGAAGGCTCTGGATTCATGGCATGGGGTGGCGCTGATGGACCTGGCCCTGGTCATCAAGGTCCACCTAATCCTGGTCCAGCTCAACCTCAAGCGGCATGGTCAAGGGAGACAAAAGGCTTCATGAAGTACAACATGTAAATTGAATAGTTTATCAGCAAATTCGATATATTCGGGTTTGAGCAAATTTTCTGCATCCTAATATGTTGTTCAATGTTCAGCTCTTATAGTATAAACTACCTATATATTCAGTGTTTGGGAAACTGAAACATGAAACTTGTTAGTAGTTTTAGAGCATTAAATAAATATTGTGTGTTAATTATATGTATGCTGAGTCAACAGATACGGTAGGATGTCTAAAAAAACATTATGGTCAGTAATTTTATTTTATGATGGTTGGTTAGGGGGAACTCAAGTAGGTCACTATTAATCACATATAGTTGAACTACTTTGTTATTATAATTTGTTAATTAAACTAATGAAAACACATGCTGTGGTTCTTTACAGCATTATTGGGTATAGGGCGCGAAAGACTCGGTTACACTTTTCTATTTTCACGTTCTTATCGTTTTCACTTGACTGCTACGGTTAGCGATACCAAAATTCGTTTCCGTAATAGTCAACAGAGGTGCACGTTAAAATAACAATACAGTAAATGTTTAGGGAAAACTATGTATGTAATTATAATAGCACGAAATGATAATAATCCTACCAACTGAAGTTTTCATTTTTCATTTTTGACTTTTTGATTTCAGTTAACCGAAAAAAAAACGTAAATAATATCTATATATTATGAACTATACACACACCTCGAATGGTGACATAGACCAAAAAAGATATGATATATAAACGATAATATATTGAATTTAGCAAACTGCAAATTATAATAGTTTATTAACGTGAACTGATATTTACAAGTACATAAATAGATACAATCTGAACTTATTACCGATAAGAAGGAAAATGAAATGATCACCCATCTCTTTTGCTTCATTTTAATTTTTCGAATGGTCACAAGCCATAAATTTATATATCAAAGCAAGTGTAAGAAAAAGTATCAACACTTAATCAACTTAATACATACATACATACATACATACATAATAGTAGATCACACATTTTCGTATCTGACGAGAGTTATCCAACCAACCGTACGACACCGGTTGCCCGTACGCTGTGTGGTGGTTACTAAAAAGCTGTAATATATGACTATATATAAAACTGCAGATATATGTATAAATATATAAATTCGTAAAGAATATATATTAAAAATTGTTCATTTATTAAGGATACGTTCAACAAACCGAAAAAACTATATATTTTCTATTACAACCGAACCGCACGAGTGGAAATGATAGAACGAAAGGTTTTTTAGAAATGTACGAAAATGTTTTGATTTCGTTTCTCTTCATAATTGTTTACACATATGAAAGGAAATGTATTATGTATTGTCTATCATTTTACTAAGTAATAATTATCCCCCAAAAGTTTGCATTTTAATATACTTAGCGTGTTTTTAACTTATTGTTTTGTTTTAGGTATCGAAATTCGATTGCTGTTAGAAAGAAACATATGAACAAACAAGGCTTAAACTCGGTATCAAGGACTGAGCAGATTTTATGAAGAAAATGACTTTCTAAGGAAAAGAAGGAATCGGGGGAAATTTTCATTTTTTAATTTTTTTTAAAAAAACATCTTTGACTCTCCTATATCAGTTCCATATAACAAGAATAAAATTATTTAATAACAAACCATTTAAAATACACATTGATGAAAGTTATGTATATCATATAATGAAGATTTTTTGTGAAAACGGAATGTGTCATGCATGTCAGAGTGTATGGTTGAGAACAGAATGATATAAAGTAAAATATATTATACAAAATAAATATTTATATCAAGCAAGTATTGATCTCAGGGAAGATGCATGATAAAATTGATTGATTGAGAATAACTTGACGGTGTGAAGAATCGTGTGACAAGATAAATTTATGTATTCTAAGGATAACTATTATTATATGCTGAGACGACGACAACAATTTGTTTCATTTTAAAAGTTGTCCACTACTCTTACTACCACTATAGACTACTACACTATAAACTATTTTTAAGCTACGTTAAAATCTTAACCTCTACACGAGTAAAATAAATTATTCGAATATATTACCGCGTAAAAAAGTGTAAAAAAATCTAAAATTTTACTACAAAATAACGTTAATTGACTGAAACTATAAATCCATGTGACAGGCGGCGTAAGGTGTTTCTGTGAAAAAATCGTGATCAAAACTGCCTACGAACGAGGGAATAAATAGTATATTAATATTTTAGGTTATGAAGGATTAATTTTAAGTAATAGAAAACCAGGTAGATTGAATTACAAAGAATACGGTTATATTTGTTGATCATGCTATTAGACGAAAGTACTATATACATGTATCATAATAGTTATAATTAATATAATGTCATTGACTATGTTTTGACCTTTTTTCGATTCAGTTCCGTGTACAATTTTTTGTCCTAAAAAAACTTCTCTGGGAAATAGGTCAACGTTTAACTTTAAACATATTGCCCCCTTTCAAATTATTACACACCTAAATATTTTTAGACATGTTAGGAGGAGGTTGTTCAGTGTTATATTATTTTGAATCGTCAGCTAAAGTTTAAGTGAAAATGCGTAAGAATATTATAATAACAATTTTATCGATCATGCTACTGCATTGCCTATCTATGTTATACTCGGCTCTAAGTGTTATTTATGCTATAATGGCATATGAAAAATACATTTATAAAAATATATTATATAAATTACAAAAACCTTTTACCTACTATCATCATAAATGTGCAATTCTCGCTCGCAGTCTTCTCGACTCAGCAAATCTTGAAGAGTTTTCATGTATAGGTTACCTAAGTAGGTTGCATTAACAATCATCCCAGTCATATAAAGGGTAAAAAAGAATATTACAATTTAACTCGATGTCGCTATATATATAATGTTCGAAAAAGAGAATATATAAAGAGATAGTATGCTAAATAAATTTATCAAAAATGAAGTATATATCTATTGTTATTGATAAGCGCATCGTATGTTATATGTATAGAAGAATGCTTCATTTGCGAACACATTTCCTGTGTAAAAACTAACAGAAAGAAAGTAAGAAAATATTATTTTGATTGCCTCAACGCAAACCTACACACAATTACTGTGTTTCTTCTATAATAACACCTCCTGATTAATAGTATAAAATCCTCGTACAAGAAGTATTAGAGAAAGGAAACATTTTTTCTAAGGGTCGAAGCTTTATTCACGTATATTTAAATGTAATATTTAGTAGGTTGCAATTATTAATGAACGATACTGATACCACTATATACCATATTGTAATTTGTAGTAGAATGCAACTACATACATACCTACGTACATCTACACGAATTTTGTTAATTAAGTAGAATGTAGATGTGTAGGAGAGGTGGAGTAATAGAAACTTGTTCCGGATAAAATCACTATTTTCAAATTCACGTCCGTATTTGAAGTTTATATATATATGAACAAAACTCGCTCGCAAATATGTTACTTTATAAAAGCGAATTAATGAGAAGTGTGTATTAGATATTTGTTGAACGGTGATTGAACGAAAAAAAAATATTGGACTAATGCAAAAATGTGTAACAAAAAAAAAACGCAAAGAGTGCATGAAAAATTTATTTACAAATTTAAACGAAACGAAAAAATAATGGGTGTGTGTAAAAAAAGATACCGGTATATAATGTTTTGATAAAAGAAAAGCTGAATGTCACTTTCTTTCTTCACAATCATGAAGCATATTAATGAATTAATATGCCAATTTAGAAAGGGTGAGGGATGTTTGCGAGAATGTATGTAAAACCGTCGTGTGTAAAAGGAAGGCACATTATAAAATATTTTATTGTGTGCTCGCTCACAATGTGAGTGCAAAATATATATAATATATGAATGTAACGAGTATAATAACACTATAAAAAAAGTTATTGCTGGACAATTAGAGATTTAATATTAACTGTACTACAAATAGAAAGAACCAGTTATTTATCACAAAAATGAAGATAATAAGAGTAATAATCATATATTATAATAAATCTCTTAAAAGATCAAATTCTAATATCTATTTTTAGAGTGCAATTGTTTCTGGTTTTTTATTTGCATATTTCTCAATATATTTCATTTTAGACTCTAAAACTTAGAGAATTACATCCTGAATTTTTGGACTTTTTTTTGTTACGAGTGGCCAATGATTTCGTTTACTGCAAAAGCTCCTGCTTTGCAAACTGTGGTAGAATAAACGCTGCACGATGTATTTCCGGATTATAGTAGCGAAGGCCCATTTTGCCAATCTCTTCTTTGGTGAGTTCCCGTAAGGGCTTCTCGAAAACTGTCTCCTGAAATGTGATTGAAGAAACAAGTTTCATGAAGGCTTGATTTCACAAACTGATACAGCAATTTTGTCATTTAAAAACTTACCGAATTTTTGCTGCACAGCAGAAAACCTATTTGACCGCCAGGGTACGTCGGAATACATGTATAACCGTAACTAACTGTGGGGAACATGGTTTTGCAGAAGTCTAGCATAGTCTTGATAATTTTTGAGTGATACCACATGTTTTCTCCCTGTGAGCAAATGATTCCTCCTGGGCGAAGAGCTTTCTTGCACATTTTGTAGTACTTCTCTCCAAATAAACTTTCAGCAGGCCCTGTTCATTAAACATTAATATGTTCATACTGATTTTGTTCGCTCTCTCTTTGACTTTCTATCATTTTTATAAACAAAAATGTAAGTTATCTATTATTCTCGTATTAAGTACTCACATATATGGGTATTTTGAACAAACCCTTGATTTTTCTGTAATCGTTTTTAGCCATCTTACGTGTCCATTACAAGAACATCTTGAAATTCAGACTTTCCCTGGAAGAAAATCTCCTTTACTTCCATTGAAAAAGATTGGCCATCCCACAAGGCACTTTTTTCAGTGAACCAGTTGTCTTTAATTGAAGCCATGATAAGTGATGAAAACTATTGAAGTGAAGGAAGTATACACTACTAATATTGAACAGTATAATGGGCTACTTT
>JAHZMZ010000845.1:0-13010 GCA_027743805.1 Lepidocyrtoides sp. E14
TTTATTCGTAAATTGTATAAAAAGCGTTGGCTCAAATTTTTTCTTTTCCCCTCCAAGTATCGATTACAAGTAGACATGAAACTTTCCGCAGGGTTTGTAGTCATTCGATAAATTAAACTTTTGGAAAGGCTTGCTAATCGTCTGACGGCTCTGTTTAACTCTAGCCAAATCACGGTATTGCTCATTATCGGAACTAAGTTTTGTTCTTTCCTCCTCTCCCCGTCTACTGGACAATAATACAATTTACAATTCTTATGGTCCCCAAATATGTGACAAACTGAGTTTTGTATATCCTCGCTCAAATCTTTCCAGTCATTTTCATGGCGGTGAGCCGCATTGTAATTTATTGCACACACTATGGCACCACCAACTCTTGAGAATCGCTCCTTTAGTCCAGGTATTCTTCTCTCTTCAGTAGGAATTTGTACACCTTCGACTTTATTTGAAGATATGAGAACTAGTTTTTTGTGGAAATTTTTCATTGCATGGTTGCAGCATTCGATTTTTTGTACTTTAGTTCCTGGATATGCATCTATGATCTTTGAAAATACCGAACTATCGCCATCCCCTACGAAGTTTTTGTACACAATACCATGAGTTTCAATGCTCTCCTTGAAGGAATCATGCAACATGGCGGCCTCCATGGCCGTGGAAGGTCCTTGCCAGTTTTTGTAACATTGGTGTTCCATTGCCGGTACGTTTCGATTTTTGGCCACTGTACAGATTTGGCACGTTTTGTTCATGGTTTTGAATGATACAATTTTTCCTGTTTTTGCACCTATTACAACTGCTGTTCCACTGTTTGCATTATATCCATGTCCATAGCTTCGCGTGCACCACCCGCCGTCAACAATTACTGTAATAAATGGGTATGGGACATCGGACGTTGAGCCATCGGTATTCTTGATTTTAATATCAATAAAATCACCTGCTTCAATTGCTAACCTCTTCTCTTCTTTTCCTGCTTCTGCCATATTTAATTTAGCAGCTTCAAACTACATCGGTAAATGTTTGGGCCTGCACTTTTCCAAAAAACGATTTGCTTGGACTTGGAATGTCCAAAACTGTTAGTAGTTTATTTGCTGCGGCAAAACCAATTGGAGCTAGTTGACATCCCCATGATAATGCTTTATTTGAGTGTAAAGACTCATCTTCAGTATCGCTTGAAATCTGAATTTCAAAACCACACTTGCATTTAAAAACCAAATTGGTTTGTAGTCCACAACGGTCCTCATGGTCATACGTAATGTCAAAAACGGAACATGAAGCACTGTGCTTGGAAATGGCGTGCACTGAATGCACAAGACTTTTTACAGACAGGACTCTTCGATCGCTGGGTACATTGTTGGGCTTATCATTGGACTGTAAATCACATATAGCTTGCGACTCGATTTGTTCATAAGAGTTGTTTGCTTCAGAATATTGACATTCATGAGTCCTACTCCTTCTAGCCTCCGCCGATCTCCGCGACCATTCTTTCATCTTCCTTTTAATTGCTGAAATTCTTCCCATANTTCTTTCATCTTCCTTTTTATTGCTGAAATTCTTCCCATAATGTCTAGCTCTTCAAAACTAGAAGATAGTTTTGCTTGATTTTATTTATTTGATCAGTATTTATTTACACCATAAGTAGTATAAACGTTGTAGGCTTACCGGCGAGCTAAGTAAATCCAAGCGGTTTAGTGGTTAAATAATTTTGGAAACTGCTATTGGTTCTCCTGTACTATAATTTAGAATTATTTGTAATAATGGAACTATAATTTAAAGTACTACCGTTCAAAAACTTGCCATCAGGTTTGGTCTGTTCTGATAGTTAAAAAAGTTAGCAATTCTAAAGTGAAAGTTTGCCTCCACCTCTGGAAATGATTGCAACAAGTTGTGAAACTTTTGAAATTGAAAGATGGTTGAGTCAGCTGTGCCATGTTACATGGCATTTGACCTTTGATCTGACCTTGCAAATTGTCATATGTCACATATCTTCCTTATTGTCATCTAATCTATGCATGGATCAATGTCCAAGTCCAACTTCATGCATGTTTGCCTGTCTATTTCTCGCCAGTGGAGGAACGTAGAGCCATTATTTTGACAGCTACCTCTTCGACAAGTTCAAGATTGGTCTGTACTGATAGTTAAAAAAGTTAGCAATTCTAAAGTGAAAGTTTACCTCCACCTCTGGAAATGATTGCAACAAGTTGTGAAACTTTTGAAATTGAAAGATGGTTGTGTCAGCTGTGCCATGTTACATGGCATTTGACCTTTGATCTGACCTTGCAAATTGTCATATGTGCCATATCTTCCTTAATGTCATCAAATCTATGCATGGATCATTGTCCAAGTCCATCTTCATGCATGTTTGCCTGTCTATTTCTCGCCAGTGGAGGAACGTAGAGCCATTGTTTTGACAGCTACCTCTTTGACAAGTTCAAGTTAATAATCGCTAGCTCTGTTTTTTTAAATATTTTGCGTGGTTGTGGCAAAAACAGAAGATTTTTGTTAAAGAAGTGGTGGTGGCACCAATCACGCAGTGGTATCCCTTCTAATTTGCATGGTGATATATGGCAAAGAATTGTTATAGTGAAGACCGCTACCTTAACTACATGTACTTGTTGTTTAGGATAATAGAGGAATTTCACTACTTATGGATCCCATTACAGATTTCGCGTTTTCATAATACGCAGACATTGCATCTATCTGCCGGAAAATCATTGCTATTTAAGATTGCTCAATATACATATGTAATGTATATAGTTTTGCACACCTGTGGTAACTCAAAGAGTTTAAAGCTCAAACACCAAGAAAATATTCCAAGTAAATCCTATACCAATCACGCAGTGGTATCCCTTCTAATTTGCATGGTGATATATGGCAAAGAATTGTTATAGTGAAGACCGCTACCTTAAATACATTCTATCATTAAATTTTATCGAACGAAACGTCATCTCGAATGGACCCTTTTTTCGTCGGCTTGTCACTTGTATCTTACTATGTTTTGTGCATGAGGACACAGTACTAATAAGCCATTTATACGCACCTAATTGCTAAACAACTCACAGTGGTACAAAGTTGCACACAACTACCCAATATTCCAAAAGTAGTCTAGTTTACAGATGATAACGGTGACCAATAGATAGCATACTGCAAGTACTTAACTTGCTTCGAGAAAAATGCAATTGTAAAACAGTCGCTATTCAAAGAATAGGAAAGATGGTACTTCACATGGTGCTATTCTTTCAGAAAATAAAGCAGTAAATAGCACGCACTACAGTAGAGCTCATTCAAGAAGCACGTTTGAAAATACATAATTTTTATCGAAACAGCTTTCTCATTCTACATTTACATTTGTACAAGAATGCATACATAAGCATGTACGCATGTATTTTAAAAATAACATCCTACATATTCTCATGCGTTTTTTATTCAGAATGTGCTTCCTTTTGTAAAGAAAGTGTGTGTAATCTGCAGCAGTGAAAACTGAAATTATTATTATGACTACGACCCTATTTGTCTACTTTGTCCATCATATTCCATAATTCATTCACTCGTTCCCTTTCTTATTTCTATCTCTCTGGTAGATGATATGTAACATAATAGAACGTTTGGGTATGTGTAATAATAATGCATACCTACATGTATGATAAAAATGCGTCTTTTCATAAAATAAAACATAATGTGAGTAAAGTATGCATGCCTTTCTTCACGCTTTCTATTTTCCATTTTCTTGGAATTGCGAATCGCTCTGGAACACAAAACATACAGGAAAGTGGAAAAGTGTTCCAAAAAAATGCAGATATACATTTAACCCTATTGTATAAAATGAATGCATGTGGGGTCCCGATATTCATATTCCTCCTCTACTTTATTCTTATAAAGAATTTTTTTTTCGCGTACGTTTTTTCTTCAAAACAAGTTTCTAGATGGAAGTATTTTACTGCTTGGTTGCATGACTCATGACGTTGTATCCTCCTACTGTCAGGACACCGGGGAGAACGGAAAATTGCTTTTTTGGAGAGATGGACGATATATTTAAACAATATTAAGCACAATGGACTTACACTTTTTTCCATATTTTCTACTTGTGTATTCATACTTGAATGAAATACTATGAAATTTTGGGATTGGAAGGAGAAAAAGAGGAAAAAAGTGGAGAAGCAGAGCACTAGATCGAATATTACAATAATATGCATATGACTTTTGATGCGACAGTCAAGAGAAAGTTCGAGTCGGAGAATAAAAATCACGAAAACGACAAATATTACAAGTGTATATGTATTTATTAGAGTAGTGATTGGAACCCAAATCCATGTGTGAGGTCCTACGAGGGATATGACACCACTGTGAAAAGAGTAGAAAAAGTGGCAAGTTTAGAAACTGGAACGAACAAACTAGGAAGGAAGGATAAGTAGGCAAAGGAGTTGGAGACCAGTTGTAATGCAAGTCTACTCAAAATAATATGACTTGGACTTTTTAGGCATGCATGTTTCGTCTATTGCTTTTATTTTACAGATATATAATATGCTTGTACCTATACATGTGCATAAACAAGTATCCGAATACGCGTGTAAGCATGCCATTTTATGCATAGATAATTCTTTTGGTTTTACTCTTCCGCCTGCCAAAATGAACAGAAAGTTGGGAACTGGTGTGAGACTGGTGATGGTGGCTTTATCAGTGGATTCCTAATTCTTGGCTTCCTTTATTTCTTCTTTCATCTTCTCTTGTCTCTCAAAAAGGAAGCATCTCTTCTTCTTTTGTATGACACACTTTTGGAAACTGTACATGCCGTTGTTGCCAGAGTCATTGACTTTTCCCTTTCTCTCTTTCCGCTATTCTAAAAGATAAATATGATACCTTTGCAGGTTGGATGCTATCATTTTGTATGTAGTTGAAAATTGTTTAGTAGTAGTCTTCTTCAAAAACCATGTGCAATTTATCTCACTTGGTCGTTGAACGGCTAACGGCCTGCATTTTTATTGGTGGTATTTAACTTTTATTCAGTATGCGTATTATGTGCATCTTTCACAGTACTTTGGAGTCAAATCTATTGGGAATATATACATATAGTCAGAATATTAAGATTAATTTAACGGTAGTAAGTAACAAGCAAACTATGAACATAATTAGTGTCGCATTATTGTTTGCATAATTTTTCTACTCACCACAAGTTATGAACAAACTCACAATCAAGTCACCTTGTTCTCAATCATGTACTAGTAATTAGTTAACATTTCAAACCCTTTATCACAAAAACAAGTTTTGTGCACAAGTACAGTACTTGCATTATATACAAAGTTGTAAATAGCTGAAAATATCTTTTCTTAAACTTTTCATAGACTTAAAATATTTTGAATATGCAAATTTTAGTCAGTGTGAATGCAAATAAAAGTGTAAAATGTATATACAGGCACGCTACATATTTACTTGCATTGCAACACAACATTGAGAACAGAAATGGGTCTAGTCTAGAGGCTGGAGACGCACGCACTAAAATTCAAAATTGCGTATTAGCACGCACATAACCAAACGCCAAAAAATGCCACACAAAATAAAGAGAAGAACGGAACCAGAAAATATTTCTTACGAGTGAAGAAACTGTAAAGCACACCCATTGAATAAATTTCTTTCTTGTTCCCGTAAGGCACATTACACGATCTAGGAGTTTCCAAAGGGTGAATGAAATGAGCCAAATTTTGCATGATTCTTGTACACTTTCTTCTAATATCATGATGATGATCAATGATGGAAATATGATGCTGATGATGCTTGTTTGACATGACAGGCCACGCACATCAGCACGAGAACATTTCATCATTCATCATCATCAATGAATGCTTTTTCAAGAACCAAAATTGATTTAGTTTCTTCAAATGTTTATTCCCGGAGTTATACATAATGTTATGATGATTTTACTTTTGGCACAGGAGAAAGATGACAGCTTAAAAATGAATCATATTTTTTTGCTCTTCGATTTTACCCTCACACTCACTATCTTACGAATGCTTTCTTTTGAGTAATCCATCTTTACTTTACTCTTTCATTGACTGAGTTTCTGTTAGAGTTTTAACAAACTTCATTCGAACATGGAATACTTTACTTTGCACACCCTCATTTCCTTCTTCAAACGTTGTTGTTTGTTACAATGGAGGCTGTGAAAGGAGGAGCAACAAAAATGAGCTGACATTACATGATTTCCGTTTTACTACGTACTTGTTTTTATCCTGGCATCAGCCAAAAGTTATTTTGATAGAAGAGCAGCAATAAAACTTGTGTAATCTTCTTTTTAACAAAACGAACACATAAAAATCGACAAAATGATGTGTGCACGTTGTACTATATAGTACAGTGTGGTGAAAGTGTAAAATCTTGATACCATTTTCTCTGCGTTTGTATTTCTCTCGTAAAATAAAGCAAGGATGTGTAGTACAGCTCGTTTACTCTCTTGTTTGCACCATGTTTTATAGTATCTGGTAATGTGTGTGGAGGCACAGTCACATTGTCACATGTGACATGTCACAACAAAAAATAGCCCAACATTAACTTTGACTCAGAAGAGGAAAATCATGGTAGTGCATTTCATTTCTGGTACTCTTTTTCGCCAAAGACACGTGCATTTTAAAGTCTTTCATTTTCATCCACTCCATTCCTCTCTCCCACACTCTTTCTCGTCACGGGAAACGAAAGATGGAGACCCTTATCATGCAAAAGGATCAGTGCATCATCACACTACATCTCTAAAATGTTTTAACCGAGCCATGAAAATGTTCTATACTAGCTAGTATGAAGTAGTAGTACAAAGTTGTGCCTGTGCTTACGCACAATTTTTTCGTTTGCATGTCTTCCAACCTGATGATGAAAAAGAGAGAGCTCTGCCATAAGGTTTATGGATGATATAAATCTACGACGTGTTTTTACTCAGCAGTTCATCCAGAACTCTATTTTTCACGGCATAAAGAGTGACACTTGGTTTACCTACGTTCCAGCAGCACGATTTCTGAACAAGTAGTAAACTTGAAAACGGAACTGACTTAAACTCCAACCAAACGCATAAAATTCGTTGCATGTAAGCTCTCTACTTTGCGGTTCAGTTCAGTCAATAGCTGCGCGCTTGCACTAGACTAAAATGAATTTGTCATTTTCAAATGGCTACAATTTTAGCTCATAAATAATAATATGCCGATCGGTTATCCCGTACTATTTCATTCAGCTTCGACACGTGTGTAATTTTGAACTATATAGTATTTCTCCAATTTCACGGTTGTATGGACAAGAGAAGATAAATGGCAATTATCGTATTCTGTATAATATGTGTCATGTGTACATAAAAGTTGCATATTATTAGCTCGCTGCATTGCATGCAGAAGAGCTTATTGATGTTGTTTGTTGTGCAGTCTATCTGCATCCATGATGCTGCAAGAATGCAGATGTTGGTATGAGAATTGATCTGAAAGCGAATTCTTTAAAGCGACATTAATTTTGTTGAACGACCGCACCGGCATTGGCATAAATACTTTCTTATTATTATTTTTAAATATCTTTCTTTCTTAATATTTGCTATTTAAAACTTTTTTGTCTGACCGCAGAGGATAAAATTAAGCTCATATGTTATTTCTGAAAAGGTTTAAAATGAAATTGTCATATCACTTCCAATTTTTCCCAATATTCCATTGAAAATAGACATTTGACATTGATCTGACTGATTTTTTTGCTTTGCTTTTGTATAATATTTTCCTTGGAAGAGGGATCTTTCTACTGTTATTATTAGGCATAGGCATACATCTGTTATTTTTTTGCAAGTGAGGAGACTTGGGAGCAGTGCCAATATGAATTAAGCGCATTGTCAATCAAAATACTTGATGGGGCGGAGCATATTGACAAGAGAAATATGGGAAAATGATATATAGTTACACATGCAATGCACTTTGTACTGTACATTTTGCAACATATCGTGCAATTTCAATGCAACGCTCATGATCTTATCAAGTAAACGTTGGTTTATCATTGAATCTCAATAAAAACTGAAGTAAATGCTACTCCTTCTTATAAAAAATGTTTGGTAGCGGTCGGGTCGAACATGCACTGTTTTCAAAAGCACTCATCTCTAAAAATATCTCTTGCAACATGAAAAATTCATATCGTCACACATTTATAATGGGCTGAATTCAATTTACAATGTAGTTTAGATGCATCCGGCGATTACACAAATGGAAAAGTCTTATTTTTTAGCTTTTAGTACGTGTACCAACTTCATTCTTTTTTTACTCAAACCACTTTTTGAAATTGTGAAATGGTCCTAGGTCAAGGTTCAATAACTTGTCAGCTCAATCAATGCTTAAACTAAATGGTGGAGGAGGGCAGCGAAGGAGAAAACGTGCAAGCGTCCCTGGCAAACCATTACTGCAATCATTTTTTTTTTTCTCATTTTATACGCTTTTTCTTGTGTGACACAATTTGGATCACAACCTTTGAACATTTAAATTGAATAGCATTTGATTGAAATTGAATGATCAATAACGTGGAATTTTTTATTGAAAGTTTTTGGACCTTGGACTAGCACTTTAGCGTACCAAAACGAAATATAAACATCGTAATAAACGTAAATGTTAAAAAAGAGTGACATTAATTTTACAAGAAAGTGAATTTACTAGTTGATATGTTCAGAGCTTCAAAATTATTGCGATGTAGTATTTAGTACATTTTTAATTTTATACCTATTAACTGCATCTCTTCCTTCTTCCTCTCTGTTTCATCCACACAAATGCATTAAAGCATAAGTACAAAATTGGCTCATTAGTCATTGACTATTTTCCTTGAGCATACATATAAACTTTCCCTTCAAATTTAATATTCCCCAAACCGTCATTATTATACCTTATTTGATAAATAGTTGCTGATGTTGTTGGAATATTGGCCGTGCTCTATCTTCTTGGATGAACAACAATAGCAGCATAGATGCATTGTGGAAAAAGACATGGGAGATGATGGAGAAAAGCAATATGGAGCAATGTTAAACATTTTAATAAAAATATACCCGTCATCACATCTACCATCACCAAACGACGACAACAAAGAATCCACTTTGGAGGAAGTATTCCCAGTGGAACTCTTGTTGACGCATTTTATGCATTGGTTGCTTCCCTCTCTGTTGAAATCATCATGTCGCTAAACAGCCTAGCAAGCAGCACAAAACTCAAATTCCGTTTGGGTTTGCTTGCTTTCCCATTTTTGCCATTCATTTTTTCTGCGATAATGCTTTTGCCCTGTCCTCCATTCCCCCATGTCGGTGAGAGAAGTAAGTAGGTGGTGTAGATGTACTTGATGTGAGTGCATATTTAAAGAGATGATGAAGATTTTTGACTAAAAATACACCATAACGTATAAATACATGATCATATCCTACATTTTGTATCACTTTTTGTGCAACTCATCAACAGCAGCGTGACATCGAATAAGACAGTACAACAACAACGGTGGCGACAACACAAGTCATTTTTTTGCCTCGCTGCCGACAGACAACGAAATGAATCCATACGGCTATTTGAATGTTTTTGCCGTAAGAGCCAGAACTGACTTTGCGTAAGTTTAAGAAATAGGTGGATGTGGATGAGACGGCATCGTCACAAAAATGGCTAGACTTTCTCCTAGTTTCACAGTTTGAGTTGAATGTAGATATTTTGCTAAAGAGTAGTTTATTTTACGTTTATGAATATTATTAACTTTTAAAAGGAGATCCGTGACATTAAATATTCATTCAAGGAACACGTTGGAAAAGTGACTGAAGAAAAAGAAGCCATAATATGCAGAGGTTTCTCCGTATTTATTTTTTATTTACGTGTAACTACCTACTTTACCTTTTCATCTCGTTTGCATAAGAATGTTCTTCTCGACTGCTTATTCTCTCTTTCTGGAAGAAACGATATAAAAGTTGAGTGAAGTTTCACAGGCAGACAACAAACAAGACGCAGGATCTTTTTAGTCATCATCGTCATGTTCCTGTATATATAAAATCTCATTTTTTAGAGTAAATAATAATAATTTTACTACTACTAAGGTTAAAACGATGAATGACGATATGATGGCGGAGAAATGGAAAGATGACAGAGAGGTAGTTCAGGGTTAATAAAAATAAATATGTATGTACCTACATACAAAACCTGTGTAGTGTTTCGTCTTTCTTACACTTTTTGTAGAAATTGCTGAGTTGTTGTTGTCAAAGTTGAGGAGTCTGTCTGATGCTTTCTTTGTCACAGAGAAAAAAATATTAGTTTTTCTTCTGAAATCTCCTTTGCCAGACATTCATTTACTACTGCCAGTAGTAGTACTTTGGTAAAATGGGCACAGAGATCTCTGTTCAACTCTTCCTTGACTTTATTTCCATGCCCGTTTAACATTCCACTTCAACGAAAGAAAACTTTTTTTTTCTCAATTTTCATTTCATCATGCTTGCTTGTTGAAAAAAAAATTTCCTTGGCTGGTTTGAATTGAACGGAGGGCAGAAAGATTGAATGAGTTGCGACTAATAGTAATTTTGTCAAAATTCTATAAAAAAATCTACCTTGACTGCTTGATATTTTGCGGTTTCGCACAGGCAGGGTTGAATAGTATACGAAGAGCATGCATCATCATTTTATGCATCTGGCCCAATCGTCAACATCCATTCTAAACTTTTTTTTTCTTTTCTCAAGGCAGACTATTTGGAAGTTTGATAAAGAACAGGTGATGCTGAAAAATGGCGTCTTTGAAAACCAAATGATTCAGCATGACTAAAATAAGTACCTTCATATAAATTATAATAAGCGTTTCAGCTGGCTTTGATTATTACTATGCATGCAATTTTTTAAAACTTTTCATCATCTTCATCATCTTGATGATCATCTATGAAGTTCAAAGCTAGATGTTTGTGGTCGTTGAAATGGTAGTACTTGTAGAAAGCAGTTTCTTCCCATGTAATGGTACTCAACACTTTTGCTCCTGTTCTTGTTATAAGAACCTTGTGATGACGCTCCAATGTAATATGATATAAACTTGTACTGACACAAGAACAAGTCACTTAAAATGGGAAAGGTATGCAAATTTTCTTCAACAAGGTTGTCTATTTCAAGAAAAGGAACTAAAGGAAGCAGAGGAAAAGTGAAGGAACTATTACATTTCATGCACACTCAGCTTTTCAAATTACATGGTAATCTGAATGGAATGTGAACCCGAGTAATAATATTGCCAAATTGAGAACTTTTTTTTTTTGCTTTTACGTTATTTCAAAGTAATTATTAGGAAATAGTTAAATAAAAAAAAAGTCAGCAGTTTTTTTTTGCTATTTTTCCATTTCGTTCATTACAATACAGGATATAAGAAGTCACCTGACAAGAGCATGAAGATTAAATATCCTCATCACACACCACACAAAGTTTACAAGATCTATCCTTCATCCCGTTATTTATTTATTTTTTTTATTACAATAAAGGAATTTTTGTGTGGCAAGGTTGAGAGAAGGGAGACATTCATTCCACATATTTGTGCGTGTTTTTGTCCGCTTTTACCTCGGCTTTCTTTAAGAATTAAATTCTTTTGTGAATTGTGAATACAAATACACCTGCATTACACTACACATATAATAATAATAATATGTAGGTATATGTTCATCTCATACCCATCTCTCAAGACGACTGGTGTGAGTGCAAGAAACCAGCATTTAACATTGTACATGAAACTATGTGCGCTGACTTGACTGTTGAAGACCACACAATCAATATCTTTTTTACTATTCATGATATTCACAATAGAATATAATTCACAGAGAAACATTATCTTCACCTGCATTACTCTTCTCAGCATGTGTTCTGTTCTGTGCTCACTCACCACTTATGATTATTATGTGGTAAAAAAAACTTTTTGTTGTCCCCACACATGAAAAATATAAAACTTTATTCTCCCAACATTCTGTATGAACAATGAACTCAAAAGTGACATCAAAAAGCTTTCTCCAGTTATCTCAGTACTTCTTTTTTATATTACATACTTGCGTGAGCAAGGAACAGTGTTTCTATCCCATGTATACTTTGATGTTACTATTCAAGCGGTATATTAGGTAGGTATATATAAGTATGCATACTGTATCCCCATCTCGGCTTGAATTTTATCACAACTGTAATTTTTTAAAGAATCTTTAAAATATTACAGTAAAAGATGAACTGCTTTAGCTGTTCTATCCAACGAAAATATATTGAAAGAGAATTTGCTTACAAAGTATAATGTATGCATTTAAGAAAATGACAAAATTTATGTAGGTACATGCAAAAATTCATAAGACGAGATATGTAGTGTAACAAAACTTCAAATTTGAAAGAGTGACAATGAGAATGCAGCAAATTAATGTGAAAAATATTCACCATAAACGTTTTTTTCAAGGTAAATATTTTTAAAAAACAATGCTGCACGAGGTGCAGAGTGACTGTCACGTTTTTTACATCAAGGTATCACATGCATCAGATTTGAATGCATGTTTTATCCATTTATTTTTAGAATAGATTCACATAATATGCATGATTTAATGCACAAACTAGTGTTTGTACTTTTAATGAATGTCATGGGCTAAGGTGGGGTTCAGTTAAAGTTGAAACCGAACCGTGAACCTGGAGAAAAAAACTCGTGTTATCAAAAAATATGTTTTCGATGTCAAATATTGTATCAGCCAAAAGATAAATTGGTACTGGACACGTCAGCAATACTAATTGGATCAAATGGGAGTGAAATGTTAGGTAATATTTTTGACGGTTCAATTAGTACATTAATTATATCATCATTACTCATCATCATAATGCATCAACACCGCTACAAACTAAAAAAAAAATTCATGTGGTTTGTGCGTGATTTTTTTTTCTCTTACTCGCTCTACGCTTTTGAATTGCTGGCTGAACATGGGTCTATCCTCCAAACACAACCAATACCAAATGATGCAATGTCGCTTCGCAACAAAGGATTCAATTGTGGAGAACTGAGCGTATTTTTCTTGAAAGCGG
>JAHZMZ010000846.1:0-31606 GCA_027743805.1 Lepidocyrtoides sp. E14
GGTATACAGTTTTATAGGTACGTTCGTACAAAATCAATGGACAAAATGGTTTGATTGTCCGGTAAAAGTAAACATGCCTAATCTAATTAATATTTGCAGCATTGGGCAGGACAATTATAAATGTACAAAGCAATCACGAGCACAATATCTTATTGATTTTTACCAGCATTTAAAGTGTTCAATGTTGTTGTTATTATTGTACTTCCATTTTCATTATCGCTCGTTCTTTTGATCTAACTGTGCTGCGGCTTGTTTGCATAAACTTGAATAATTAAATAACAGATTAGGAGTATGTGGCAGCAATGCAATGTCACTATTATTGCCATCGTCAGGATGCTGTTGAGTTGAGGCATTTGTCCTTCAAATAATAAAAATAGCATGTAGGTACGTAACAATCCATAACTATTGCTACAAAACAGAATCCTAAAAAATACCTAATTGAATATGTATGTAGTTTAAGTAATCTAGAAATGATCAACAACCCTAATTACTATGCGGCATCCATCCATTCTATTCATCAGAGGAACTTGACAATGCAACACATGCTTTTGTACTGACATCGTAAAGTAAAAAAGAATCGAAGCAGTCGCATCTCCCTTTGACACACGCAAGTCCACTTTTTTATGGAAAAGTCATAAAAAGAAAATAAATAATGATTTAAGAAATATACTTAGCAATAATAGCGATATGGGTGTCAGCATAATATCATCACATATGTAATATGTTTTCTCATCTCTTAATTCATTCATGGTGATAACAAATTACTGCTTGTTTTATAACCTTACTTGTATCCATTACACTGAAGGGGGAGGCAAGGTTCTTTGTATCCTAATTTACATGTTCTCGCTGGTGTGGCAGTATAACCATCCACACAGGCACAGTGGCCATCCACACATTCTGCATTTTCTACGCATTGAGGTCCTTTTGCAGGATGACATGATGTTCCAACGAGCGACACGCACTGGCCAGTGTTCTCATTAATTTGTTCGTGGAGCGGATTGCGACACTTGCACTGTCATAAAACATGCATTAAAGATTGTTTTGCTATTGTTTCTATCATGCAACAAATAACTTTTCAGCCCTACCTTTCCGTCGACGCATGCCAAATGGTCTTCGGAATTACCTAAAGATATATATTTTTAAAGATACACATAAAATTATATTCGTATGCATGAGTTGCTTGAGTACGGATAAAAAAGAATACAAATTACACGGCTGTTTCGAGCTACAACTGGCTTCGAAAGCTCCGAAGCAATACCCATTGGAAGTTTGCGAGAAACCCATTTTGCATAAACACTGTACAACCGTTTTTTGATGAATCTTTTTAACACCCTTCTCCGTGGTATATCCCATTCTAACTTGGGCACTTGTACATTCTGCATTTGGGACACAGGGACTTATTTTGGGAATGGAACAGTTACCACCAGCAAAGCTTTTACAGACCCCTTCATGCTGATCAAAGTATTGATCAGAAAATGGACATTGGCAGTTTCCGTCAATGCACACAGTGCCTGTCGATTTATCGCATTGGTCGTCCTCTTCGTCGCAAAATTCTCCTGGAAATAAAATTACCAGAATAATTATATTGATTCCCGTTCCGCTGAGCAGTACGTTAATCAATAAACGATTTACCATATTTTGACATTGCTCTGCATTCTGTTCCTTCTGTATTCGCAGCGTAACCGTCCTTACCTACCAATAACAATGGTGGATACATATAGGTCGCAGATAATCAACAAAACTATACCAAGCGTCTATTTTTCCCCTTATTTTAGGTTCTTACATTGACACCAGTGACGAGCCCGTAATTTCCTACATTCTGCGTTTTCAATGCAAGTCATTGCCAAACTGGACGACGAAGACTGAGTGGTTGTTCCATATTCTTGAATATCTGCTCCATTTAATTCGGTGTCATTCCCTACCGTATTTTTATCCAAATTTTCGTCACATCTTCGCAATACTCTAATCAAACATGCCTTCACAGAATCAGAATACACAGTTGATTCGGGCCGTGCACATTGACAAGTGTTTTTCAAGCATGTTAGTCCACTTGACGCGTCACAATCTTTCCGTTTCACGCAAGGCTGTCCATGCAATTTTATGGCAATTGAGACAGAAACAACCAGACCAAGAATGAGTAAAGCAGATGCCAATTTGGGATGCTAAATTTACAGAACAAATAATGTAGCCTGTATAACTGCAATATTTCAAACCATGTTTGCTTGAGCATTATGTCTGCTACTGACTTACCATTACTGCTCCAGTTTCCAGTTTGGGTGGTTTTATTGAGTTTACATGCACCAAATATGTATTTAAATTTTTTTGAAATAGTATAAAAAAAATTTTTTGCACACGCGTTCAGAGCTTTTGCCACTTTTTCTTGTCCTGTTGTCGTGCTCACTCTCACTTTCTAATGACAGATTCAATATGAAAAGCAAATATAACGGATCAATGCACTACATTTTGCTTCATTTACCAAACTAACTAAACATCAACTACAATATCCAATGTGCAATATTTACATGACTAGCAATAACTACAAAAAAAACTTTATTTTGGACTCTTCAGGACCACTATAAAGAAGAGTGACACAAGTAGTGCATCATTGTATAGGCACATGGCATGTCTACATTGGGACGATTTGCTGTAGTATAATCTTATGATTATCGCTTTATCACATAATATGTTAAAGTAATTATGATTATATAATAAAAGTAACATTGTTGTTGTACAATACAGTACCTCTATCTCATATAGATCAAGAAAGATGACGGTGACAGACAACAACGCGCGTCAGAAACGTGAGTCATTATTTTTGTAATGTTGTTTGTAACTTTGCAAGCCATAGACCCTAACAATATAAACGTCAAAAAGTGTATATCTAATGACTGCCAAAAATTAAATAACTTATGCCTTATCTTACGTTAGGGCAGTTTACCATAAAAATATACATTTTTTTTTGTGGGGAGTAGTATCCAAATGTGACTGTCGGTCGGGGCTACATGGTTATGCTTTATTTGAAAGAGTAATATTCATAAAAGAATAATATAAAGTGTAACCTTTCCTTCAATCAAGTAATGCATACAAATTTACAATTCTAAAGTAATTGTAGTACAGAAAAGTGTCTGTGATTTTCACTAATAAATGCAACATGCACTTCATGTTTCATTCATTACAGGTAATTGGACGCTCCACCAACAAAACAACTGTAATAATGGCATTATATAATAGATGACTTATTATGAAGATCGAGAAGAGGAATGAAGGAAAAAGGAAATGTTGAAATATACTTAATAATAATGACGGACACTGATGATGCGACTGGTGTCCGAGGTGGTGCAATAATAATACAATATGATTTTTTTAATACAAAATGATCAATCATCATATATGCCAGAAAAGGAGATGTCATGTATTGCTGTTTGGCTTGACCCTTGAATCAATTGCTATCATTATCGTGACTTGAAAATCAAAATGCTCGATTTTTTTATTTTAGTAAATTAAAGTATGTACACAATATTTTCTACGTGCATTATTTAAATATCCAAGAATATAAAATGATTAGCAAAGACGCAAGCTCCACGATTTATTTATGTATCGTGAGAAAAAACTGATCAAGTTTTTTATTAAATGAATATTGCAAATAATTATCAGTGGTTGGAAATGCTTATTGACAGCGAAGCACATGCATAAGATAACTGAGAGATCAACTTGAAGATATAAATAAAAATTTAACCTGTGTATGCAAAAAAATGCAGTCTGGGCTGAACGCCCATTCACGCGGTAATAATTTAGGAAAGAAATGGCTTGTCATTTCATTTACTTGTGCAAAAAAACATAAAAACACGTGCATTGTTTATATCTAAAAAACAGAATGACAAACATGCGTGTCTTTTTTAACGAAAACTCTTTTTGGCTCTGGGCAATAATTGGTCAATAAAAGCGGTAACAAAACAAGTAAAAATGTTGCTGAGCACTGCACGCAAACGCATTTCTGGTTTCAGTAAGCCATTGGGGATTCTATCACCGAAATATGGTCGTCTATTCTGCAAGAAAATCATCCAAATGTTGTTAGTTCTCAATTTTTGCAAATGTGTAGATTAATGATGCGTAATAATGATGAGTACATTGCAATAATTTGTTCAACAGTCGAACCATCAAAAAGACTGAATCACGTTTTTTTGAAAGGTTTACCTTTTACTCAATTAAGAGTTATTCACAATGTAGTCCTAAATGTCAATTCATGCAATATGCTATGTTATGCAATTTATTGTCTATTATATAAAGCAAAAAATAAAAATTGTGCTGCTTGTTATTCCAACAATGGCTTGACAAAAAGATATTTAAATCATTAAATAAATCTATTTATTTTCAGAGTGGAAAGAATATATTAGCACCATTACATGTACAAAGTTAATGTAATTGTGTACTTAATAAAGAAAAGTTTTTACCATTCAGAGAGGTGCTCTGCGCACCCATTTTGATTTGATAAAATGCAGGGACAAAGTGAACAACTTTCATTGAAATAATTATTCTTTTCATCGTAAAGATTTTATACATCTAATATGTAATCAGAGCAAAAAAAAGTTGACAAGCTGTAGGACAGCTTATAAGCAGTCAAAGCAGTGCACTTACTGCAGCAGCATGGCTAATTTCAATACAAAAAGAGATGCATCCCTGTTGTAGCAGTAAGGATTTATCATTCATTGACATTATTGAGTGTATGTATTTACCTAGTAGTCAATGCAAAATGTTCACTTACCAGTACGGTACAACTCAATCAAAATACTAAACTATAATTTTCAACTTACCTAAGTGATTTTAATCAGCTACCGCGTACAACTTTCATTTTCTTTGAGTCATTTTACTTTGCGTGATTCATTGTCAAGATCTGAAGATCCTGTTTTATGATCGATAGCAGCATGAAAGAAGAAGATGAAGAATATTTCATACATGCATGCACCTACATATGTGTACTTGTACTATAAGTAATTTCTGTTTATTTTGCCACAACGAGAAGGAACAAAAAAAGTTGTTTGTTGCAATTGCAACTTAAATACTTTGGACGGCCTGTTCATTTTAAAGTTTCAATGATATCAAGCAATCAATCAAAGAAAATGCCATTTTTTCATCGCAACCTTAGCCATTGTTATTTTCCATCCAGCATTTACCAAGATGGCTGACTTTTCATAAATTCAGTCTCGGTAATTATTCCCAAGGAAATTCTAATAAAATGCTACCAGGAATGAGCGTTTCGAAATTATTACCACAATGGAAGTATCTTCAGGAAATTTTTATGAATCGGTGAGAGCTCTTGACATTCTCATTACATAATGTTAGCAATTTTTAATTTCAAAACTCTTGATCGTACTCGTTGAATGTAAAACGAACGTTTTTCAGCTGCATTTTTTCATACATTGAAAAAGCTCAATGGGAAACTTGTACTCCTACTTTTTTGATGACGGAGATCCGCCAGCAGTTTGGCAAATTGCGCTGGATATTGGAACCACTGGTATTGTTCGCATCGGTGCGCATTACCCTCCAAATAAACCTCAGCGAGTAAGGCTTCAGATCAAATTTGAAATTGTAGCAGTGGTTCAAAATTAAATCATGCTTATTAAATTAACGTTAGGTCAGAATCTTGGGACCTGCGCAGCTACTCTGTACCGTCGAGGTGAATGATGCAACAATAGAAATCGAAGGCGACGGCCATCATGTATCTATTATAGGGAACAACAACAATGTTTCAGTGACTGGTTCACAAGTTCACGTACGAATTGACGGAAACAACAATATGCTCTCAGGTACAGGGGTAAACATTTTCCTTTACACGGATGGTCAGGTAAGGGAAGGGTGTAATCAACCAGCTGAACGACGGGCTGCCACAGACAATGGCGCTCCCCCACTGCTCGAAGTTTTGGAGCTACCTCCCAATGGAGGTAATAATAACAATACAGCAAACACTGGGGAACAAAATACAATTCGTTTCGCCTACATGGCAAGACAAAATGATGATAAAGGAACTGCTCCGCCAGCAAATGGCAATGATAGTGATGTGGCTCCTTCAGAAGATCCGGGTCCGGGTGGCGAAAAGCGGGGTGCAAACAACTTGAATGATCCTGCGGCAAAGCGAGCTAAAAGAAATTAAACAACTTCCCGATAGCATCTTTCAGTTGTTCATATAAAGTTGTAAATTGTTTGGCAGTCTTCGTCAACAATGCATGATAATGTTATATGAAAGCAAAACGAGTAAATAGATTTGAATGCCTCCCCCAAAATGTGCTTTTATTTTGATAATTTATTTAAAATACAAGATTTTTTCTCCCTAAATTGATAAATAAATAAAGTTTAAAATTAATCCAAGTTACATATCAATCACATGCACATGCTACCCAATTTTTTCCCTCCAACCTCCCTAGACTTACACTCGGAACCCTCTTCGCACTCAACATAGGCCATTTCCGGCATAAAGTTGTTTCCCCAACTGGATGCATTCCTTACAGAGCCACACATGCTTCCTTTGGAAGCCACACAAGCCCGCTTTCTATGATCATATCTTAAATAAGAATCCAAGCATAGGCACGTTTTTGACTTTCCATGACACATGAGCCCCTTCCAAGCGTTGCATTGTCCAGGTTCACATTTCTCGTCATAATCCTTGGCACACGTTTCCATTGGTGTGAGACTGGTACCGTTAGCACATTGACAGATTCCGTTGATGCAGTCGGAACCCTTGTCACACTTTGGATAGTTACCCAAAGACCGGCATCGTCTTCCCACCATTGCCACGCATTCCCTCTTTTTTGCATCATACCGTTCATTCATTTGATTACGGCATTGACAGGTAAAGCTCCCATCATGTGCATCCATGCATTCCAGAAATTGGTCGGCGTTGCAGAGTTCTCGAGGTTTATCATTTACGGATGCAGTGGTGTTGCTGTTATTGCTACCTGTTATCATGTCATCATCATCTGGGTTGCATTTGCTTCCAAAACCTTTCATACAATGACCAGAGGCTGTGCGGGAAAAGCCAGGACGACACTGGCATCTTGGTTGATTTGGATCTGGAAACTCTGCACTTTCTTCTGAACTAAACTCACCGTTTCCATCCCCCTTCCTTTTATTCTTCTCAGCGCTCGATCCAAAGAATATTGACCGAGCAACAAAATCATAGTTGTCAAAGCTGGTGTCATACTCCATATCTTCCTTTGGGTGAGGATGGTGAGGGTGGTGGTGGTGATGGTGAAGGGGAAGACGATGTGGAGGTGGTGGTGGTGGTGGGGGAAGCCTTGGTCTCAAAGGCATCACAAATATTTCATCCCTATTAACACTGCCAGCACTTGCAGAGGCAAATGCGTTGAGAAATGACGGTAATGGTGGTAAACCAAGTGGACTAATACTTGTTCCTAATCTAAGTGGCGGAACTGGACAGTTTGCGTTGGGAACACAGGAATAAACATGGCCATCATGGGAACATCTTCCACTAGCGTAAGAAATACACTTGCCCTCTTTCTCATCATAATACTGTTCTGATGGAAATCTACACTGACATTTGCCGTTAATGCACATCTGTCCGTGTTTCTCGTCGCACTTCCCTTCGCCAATGCTACCATTTGTAGTTCTAGATGTTGTTGATTGTGATTCTTCATCATCCTTATCGCTTGCACAGGGGTCACCATGCTTCAGTGAAGGAGCACAAGTTCCTCCGTCCTGCTCTGTAAATCCGGCTCTACAAAGGCAAACTGCCATTCCGTAAACTGATGTATTACACTCGGCATTTTCCACGCAAAGAGTTTCATTCAAGCTATTCTTGGAGCTGGAACTGCCACGAACACAAGAATTCAATACTTTACCCACACAGGCGTTTCTTTTGGTGTCGAATAGCTGAGCATGAAGTTTATTCGTAGGACACAGACAACGGTAGCCCTTGAGTCCAGCGTCAAGGCAAATTAAACCTTGAGAACTGTCACAGGATGCAGAAGCATCATAAGCAACGCAATGCTCATTATACTGCCGATACCCTTTTCCCTTGCCTAAAACACCCGCATGAAAAATCAGTTCGGATGCTGCTGTAAAAACCACTAGAAAAGTTTTTAGATTCGTCATTTTTGCAAAATGAGCGAGCACACCACTACCACACTTGCTACCCGACTAAAAACAACTGATAAAGTGCATCTTAGTGAGATGGTAGTATTCGAAAGTACAGAACGGGTTGACGTGTCGTGTGCGTGCGTCATGTCTCTGCTTTTACATGGAAATATATACACAGTCAATAATAATGAGTCATTCTTTAAACCATTTTTCGCCATGTGAAAGCGACCATAGAGTCACTTTTAAAAACCAATTCTACGGTTTTTTTTCGCATCTTAAGGTAGGTGTGGAAAAGTATTGTTCTTTTAGTTTTAGTGTGCATAACGGGACTCGTGGCATGACGATTGTTTAAAAGGGCGTACGTTACGCTGAGCAAAATATACAGGTTTTGGTATGTGTGTCGAACTGAGCTCAACAACAGCCATATTTACATGCATACTTACTCGCTAATTTAAAACTTGTCTTAAAGTTTGGCAAAATATTACCTACAAGAAAAGCTTAACTTTAATTAAAAGTTTATGAGAAATGTACAAATCCTAAGCTGTACCTAATGACATAAAATTCAAAATGGTAACATTGCAGTTTTCTCCAACCTGGTGGTAATACACAAACAGATAGACATGAAAAATGACACGACACGACATACTTACCGCACAAATGTGTCAATGTTTTATGTATACTGCTGCCGCAGCTGCCACAAGAAGAGTTGAAGGTGTGAGATTCTAACTGAAAAAGAGTTTATTATCAGCATTGTAAGATTAAGTTGATGCCATATTTTTTCACTCACTCATCGGGCTCTTTCTAGTGTCCATTTTATTTTTTGCAACAAAAGGGCATTCACCGGTGGTAGAGGCGTTCTCATATGTACATGGCAATAAGTAGAAGTTGCTTATTATGGAATTGATGGACTCTGGCGAATGCTATGTGGTGCCAAATGTCTAATCTTCTGTATATGGATGCGTGAGCTAATATTATGCATGCGAATTATTGAGATGAAACATGCAATTTGGCGTAGTTTCAATCGTGGGATTTCCATTCTACGACCCAAGATACGGTTTGAGTACGAATAAAGGCAAAAATTTATTAAAACATCATTCTCGTAAGCAATTTACAAAATTTTATGTTCAAAATAACAAAAAAAGAGCATCATTATTCGTGAAGAAGCAATTTATCAAAATATTGTGATTACAGTCTCTTACGACAAAATCCATGAAAAATACCACCACTTTTTCCATATCCCACAGTTTCCCCAAACTCCTTTGCACATTCAAGTTCAGTTGTGCATTTAATTTGAATTTTACTCAAAGTAATAAAAAGTTTTTCCCTGTTGGTGACAAGAAGTGGCAAGACTGAAGATGAGACGTCATTATGATTGCCATTGCTATTAATACTAACGACAGAGTTAGTAGTAGTACTACCACTACTCATCCTTTTCACAATTTCCTCGTTCTGGTTTACCATCATCATTACCACTCCTTCTCCGTCGTGCCCTCCCACAACAAATCCAGTCTTGTCAGAATATTCAAAAGTTCCGCAAGGTCCCCCTTCCACCGCAGTCTGGCAAGTTTTGGTATTAGTGTCGTACTTTAAAGTGTCATCATCAATGCAACCGCAAGTTCCACTACTCTGGTGGCAACTCAACCCTCGGTAAAAATTACATGTTCCACTACTACTACTGCCACCACACTCTGCTCCAAAATCTTTCAAGCAAGTTGAGTAAGGGGAAGAGGAGAATCCTTTCTTGCACTCGCATATTCCGGTGGCAGCATTGCATTCTGCGTTTGGAGTGCACACAACTGCATCATCAGCACTGGTGTCAGCATCATCCCCTCCAGTTTCCTCCTTTCCACCAATGCATTTTGCTCCAACCAAGTAAACACATTTGTGCAGCGTTTTGTCATAAATCTGACTCAGAGGATTACTGCATAAGCAGACGGATGAATCGAAGCATTTTAAATTTTCTTCTGAATTACAGCCCCCGTTTCCTCTTTCAGACTCTGGATCACAAGGCTGTTGATAAGTTTTTAAGCATTGCCTATCTCTTGACTGTGTAGCTCCCTGTTGGCAAGCACATTTCCGTCCAATGGTTACATTGTAGCTGTACGACTTTCCATGAATATTTTCGCCCCGTCGCAGCTCATAAATATCCTCTGAACAGAGTGCATTTCGAACGCAAGGCCAGTTAAATGAACAGTTTCCTCCGGCATATGAAACGCAAGTCTTTTGGGAAGGGTCATAAAATTGATCAGATGGATAGGTGCATTGACAGGTTCGTTTACTTCGTCCAGTGATACCGCTACTACTAGAACCGGAAGAAGAACCTGCCTTGTCCATGCATGCCATTCCTGAAGCCCGATCACAAGGTCGTCTTCCTGAGCAAGCATCTCCATACTTGGCCATAAGAGAGCATGTTTTATTTTCTGTTTCAAAGTAGCCCTTTTCACACACGCAACTTTTCACCGTTCTATTGCAATACGCGTGAGGACCACAGTAGAACTCGGTACTATATCGAACACAAGGAAACCCCGGTTTTCCAACGCATTTCCTTTGACTGCCGTCATAAACCATGGAGGTTGGTTGCATGCATTCGCAAACAGAGCTGTTTTGAGAGCATGTAAGCAACTGTCGTTCGTCACAGTCTGCATCACAGGATTCATCCGTAAGATTTTAGAGCTTGACTGGATGTTAATTCGATATGACACAAGAGAAGAAAATAAAGTGCAAGAACTGGAAGTAGAAGAGTTTGCATCTTCCCAAGTTCCGACAGCCGCTTATTTCCTCCCTGCCGACATAAATCGCTGGTATTAACTCCAACGTAAACACCATAAATTAGTGAAACTTATTTCCATTAAAAGTCTCAGTATTTACACTTACCATTTTTACGTCCTAATTTGTAGTCTGTCAACAATCTTTTCCTTGAAGTAATTTTTGGAAATTTCGCTCCTAGTTTTTTTCCTTCTTTTAAAAGTTGACACATAAACAGCTTAAATNGAAACTTATTTCCATTAAAAGTCTCAGTATTTACACTTACCATTTTTACGTCCTAATTTGTAGTCTGTCAACAATCTTTTCCTTGAAGTAATTTTTGGAAATTTCGCTCCTAGTTTTTTTTCTTCTTTTAAAAGTTGACACATAAACAGCTTAAACGAAAGACAAGTTGAGGTGTTATTAGCAGTTGACGTTGCCGGTTGGTTAGCTGGCTAGTTGAAAAGAGTTATATAAATAAGCATGATCAAAAGATAATATAATATGGCCTCCCATTTTAAGAGTAGTAGGTACTTTAGCGTGTATCTGTCGGAATGTTTTTTTTACTATTTTATGGTTCAATGATGTTTCAACCAGCGTCTACTTTTAAGAACTGATAATGCTGTTGCATAGTCAAAAATGTCATCAAAGTTCAAAAGCTTGTTTTGTGTGGACATTATGATTACTTTTTTTACTCTTCCTGTGTATTTACATCCAGCTCTCTGATCTTGTCCAGTCAAAACCAATTATTCATGTTCTTTTCTGAAAGGAAAATTAATAGCAATAATAACATTCTTGCTATTTTATGGTTAAATAGAGAGACCAAAGACGACAGTTCGTCTCAGAATATATGTTGAACATGATGATGAGTTGCTTAATGAAAGTTGCAGAGAAAAAAGTGAAACTCCAATAATAAAGAAAGATTGCAGCAGCAGTATGACACAAGTTTTGATATCTTTATTATTTTTTCATTTTGATTACAAAAAAAATCCTTTACTTGTGGTAAGTGGTATAACTTGTATAACGCACTACTATATTACAAATGATCGTTATGATAGACTATAATAAGTTTTTTGATGTCAAGAACCTGTCGTACTTCCTGGATTATCCAGCTAGACAGGGAGAATACATTGGCCTTTTTTGTCGGTTTATATGCAGTAGAAAGTAAAAACATAAAATGACACAAAATGATAAAAAAAGACATATTTTCATAAAGAGGGAGACATATTCTCAACATCATATTCTAAAAACGAAATCTTACTACGTTTTATGAGCCACTTCACAAAGCAAAACCAAACTTATTATTGGTAGGTGGAAACTTGGCCCGTGAAACACAAACTTGCTTAAACTGGCCATTTACAGATTTATCCACACATGTAGCATTTGCCACACAGTTGATGTACATGAATTGCTCAGAGTGTTGCTGATAAAATGGGGTGGGAGTGAAGGAAGACATGTCTTGATTTTTATTTTGTCCTCCGCCACTGCTGTATTCATCGTCATACGACGTTTTGAGCAACTTTGGATTCAATTTCATTCTTCCACATGGGTTTCCAACAGTGCTTAGACAAGCACGAGTTTCAGTATCATAGATAAGCATGGGGTCGGCACACTGACAGGTTCCAGTGTCAGTCAAACAGACCAAACCTTCAAAAACATTACAATCCATGGATAATGAGGACGGATAAGATGCAACTGTATTGCTTGTGCCACTACTAGTATGCTGTTGACCACAGGGTTCACCGTGGTCCAGAAGACAGGTTCGCATAACAGTCTCTGTCGTACCGTTTCTGCATGAACAGTAGTGATACACTTCCGATGATGATGATGATGATGATGACGAAGCTGAGGAAGGGACGCACTCAGCGTGAGCAACGCACTGTTGAGGTACAACCGGATTATATGTGTCCGGTGAGCTTCTGTGCTCTGGGGAAAGAAAGGGACGCACTCAGCGTGAGCAACGCACTGTTGAGGTACAACTGGATTATATGTGTCCGGTGAGCTTCTGTGCTCTGGGGAAAGATGATCATGATGATGATTTTGTTTTCCATTAATATTTAAATGCCGAGGTGAGATGGAATGCGCAGAGTGGCTTTGTGGCTGTCGGTGAGTTGAAAAAGGAACGCTTCTGCTGTTGTTTTTGTGGTAAAAGTCGTCGTTAAAATAGAAATTTCGACTTGACACATTTCTGGATTTTATTTGAAAAGGAGTTGCTGTCGTCTCGATAGTTGTGGTGGAAAGGGGTGATGTGTTAATATTAACAGGTTTTGTTGATGCATAAGAAAATGACGATGACGTTTGTTTCGGCTTTATCATTAAATCCATCCTTGCTCTCTCAGCAGAGGATTCCTGCTGTTTCGTAGAGTGATGATGCTGATGATCATGATGATGTAGAGATTGACGATCTTGCTTTGGTCCAGGATGTGACTGTGCTTGACATTTCGTTCCGACAAGATTCAAACATCGCCTAAGCCGCTTGTCATAAACCTGGCTGAGGGGATGACACTGACATTTTCCATTAATACAAGTTAGTCCTTCGCCAAAGTAGCACTCTGAGCTGCTGCTACAGTTCCCTCCAAATTCCACTGCACAAAAACCGTCTTCTGTGACCTTTAGTCCAGGCAAACATGAGCAGCGATGTCCGATCATTTTTGTTTCTCCAGAAACATGGTCAAATGCCCAGATTTTATCCGAGCACTCTGCATTTTGTACGCAATTATTCAAAGATCTTGAACACTGCATTCCAGCCAGAGAGATACACAGCTCACGCTTTGGATCGTAAATTTGATTAGGCTCACATTGGCATTTGTAATTAACGCAGTGAAGACCCGACTCTGGCTCACAGTTGGAATTACTACTGGAATGACCACTGACACCACCACTACTGCTGCTGGCTGATGATGATGATGATGCAGGATACTTTGTTGAAAGATCGCAAAACTCTCCGTATTTTGATCGTCTAATGCAGCTTCCATTAGTCCCCTTGAAAAAACCCTTCAAGCATAGGCAAATCGGGATAGGGCTTAAACTTTCATCCTCCAGGCAGTAAGCATTCTCTGTACACAGTCTTTCACCACCAAAATAATGACATTCCTCTCCGGATTTTCCAACACAACGACCTTTCTCGCTAGAGTAAATAGTTCTAATGTCCCAACAATTACAGCTCTGTGTTTTATAGGAACAAGCCAGCCCTCGCGTTTGATCGCAAGTTTCTGCTGGACTTCGCCAGTCACACAACTCACCATAAAGTCGGGGAAACGAATCCACCGGAAAAATTAAAGGGATACACAGAAAGACAAGAACTCTTGACATTTGATAAAACAACATTTTCAATGCCTAAAAGCTTGAGATGCTTTTTGGGGTACACTGAAACTAATAAAATCCAACAAAAGCGTGAAATAGCTCATTCACTTCAACGTATTCTCATTGTTTGCGTTGTTTTTCCGACGTTGGGTTTCGGTGTATAGCTATTTTTCGTCTAAATGTTCCAACAAGGATTCTTTCTGTGGTTATAGCACATATTTTGTATTACTACCCTTGTATTTTTTTGCATCGCATCGTTTACAAAACATTGCATAATATGTACTACATTATGTACGTAGATTGTAGATACAATTACGACTAATGTGATCATGATGGGGAGATGAGCAGAGAATTGTTTGATACGGAAACCACTAATTGCAGGTTAGAAAAACAAAAGCGAGAAAACAGATAATGGAACTCTACTTCGGATACTGAGAAAATTTAAACGGAGGAAGGAAATGTTGGGCATTATTATCTAAACAGAAAAATCCACACATGAAGCATGCATTATTTCACAGATCATAAGCAATTGAATTTAATGTGCTCTTTTATGCTCAATTATTATGACCAAACATTTACGCGTAATTTTCTTGACGATTCAGTTCGGTAGCAAGGAGGTAAAAAACGGAGAGTTCAAAGTACCTAAATACACACGCCACTCGGCAGCATATGAATGACAAGGATGGACTGAAGAATGGCCAAATCTTTCCCACTTTTACTCTTTTTCGCATGCCCTTTAGCTTTTATTGTTTCAAGAAAATTGAAACTCGTGAGTGAGTATGGAATGAAGCAGCTTAAAATAACAGCAGTATAATATAGATGTATCAATGTATCGAGCACATACCTATATATATGCATAACAATATCAAAGCGTTATAGTTATGGTCATTATCATTCGTAAAATTATGATAGCGGTGGGTAAAGCAACATGATACCTTCTGAAACGATTTAAGATACAATCAAATTTTCAGTTGCGTTAAGATTTAGAAAAGGATAGATATGCGTTTTAATTTAATTGTAAATATACAGTTATCACAACATTAAATCATTAGAGATTCGTCAAAAGTACTTGACCCCATGAACATGTCATGAAGATTGCATGATAATTCGCTTTCCTCCTTTTATGTTTTTTTATAATATTGAATTGTTTTTTGCAAACTACACCGGCCAACAATAATGCAAGGAATGTGTTTAAAAAATATGATAAAAAAGTAGTAAAGCTACATATATAGCGATATTTAAAGTCTGCAAAAAGATGTGCTGAGATCTCCGTCTACTTCTTGTTTACACACTGCTGGTGGTTCACAGCTCACGTAATATGCTTCCTTGCCATAATCACCAGCCTGCCCAATTTTCCCACACGGCATGTCTCGCCTGCTAACACAAGCTTGTAACTTCTCATTGTAAACCAGAGAATCATCCATGCAGCCACACTGTTTCTGCTGAGAGTTGCAGGTGAGTCCTGCATACAGATTACACGTTTCATTCTCACAAGTCTCTTGATAACTTCTCATGCATTTCCGATGTGGTGTTTTGCTGTAGCTCTTGGCACACACACATATGCCATTCACACATTCCGCATTATCCACACACTCTTGACTATTTCCTGGAGGTTTCCCAGTGCATTTGCCGTTGACAAGCACTCTGCATTTGTGATACTTGAAATCCCAGTACATGTGAAGTGGATTCTTACAGTTGCAACTAGGACAATGACAAAGTTTTACAACAAACATGATGATAACTGTCTTTTTTGCAGGGTGACATTTGAATTACTTTATGACAGCATACTTTTCTGATCTCTTTTTGATACAACCAGTTGAATAAATTAATTTGAGGTTATCTTTATGCTAATCTTTTAGCAATTAAAAATCATTTGCAAACGTAAATATGAACAGAGATTAATTAGATCAAGAGTGTGCATAGAGTCATCATAAACTCACCTTCCATCTTGGCATTGCAAGTTATCTAGTGGATTGCATGGGGACAATGAAGAACATTCAGAACGGTAGCTAGCCATACAACGCCCATTATTGGATGGCGAAAATCCGTACTCGCCTTTTGATTTAAACAAACACACTGTCAAATCAATATCTGTTTAATGGCTTATAATTTATATCATTTTGCATTACTTACAAACACACTTTCCAATTTGCCTTCCCTCAGCAGTAAGCTGCCTTTGTTGACTCTGTTCCTTTGGATTCTGCTGAATAGTGGCACTGTCACTATTGGCTGGTTTTCTGCCCTGTGACGGCCCAACAAATGTACGGGATTTTGCAGGAGCTAGCCCATCACAGCGTGCATTCTCCACACAACCGTAATATGTGGAACACTTTTTATTAATGAATGATACGCACTTGCCCTTCTCTTTGTTAAAATACTGGTCAGTATCAAATTCACATATGCATGTGTTCGAATCTGAATCACACTTTAGCCCGGCCAAGATATCACACTTTTTTTCCTGATTGCAAATCTCATTAAATTTTGCGGCAGGGGTGCACGTTCCCCTATCATTTGGAATGTAATTTGGATCACAAAAACACTTGGACTCATAAAAGTACAGGGTGGGATTACGAGGATCTTGATGACTGCAATGGGCATTTGTGGGGCAATATGTGGTATTCGCTTGGTAAGCACAATTCTCCCCTATTCTCCCCACGCAACGATGTCGAGTTTCATCAAACAGGGTGGTGTTTGTTGGACATCTACATCTCGGTTGACTTCCAGGTCCATTATTTGGAGGAACACAGTACAGTCCTTGTTTCTGGTCACACTGTGAGGATGCCAAGCATGGTGAGTTATACTGACCTTGTGATGACTGCGTGGAAAAAGGGACTAGTCGTTGTGCAGCAATTAAAGCAAAAAGAGCTGGAAAGCCTAGTATACTAAACAGGGCCCTCATCTGGAATTATTTATAAAAACGAATAATACCGTTAGCTTTGCAATTAATGTATGTGGGTATTTTTTTTAGAGAAACCGAAAATTCCTGTTTTGTACAGAAATAGTACCTTATTTTAGGACTTTTTATACAACTCTTTTGTTGATATGTACAGTTTTTCTTCACTCAGCCAAATCCCAATGTCCATCGACTCCCAAAAGCAAACTGACAGCAGTTCCACTTTCTATCGCGATATCAAAACTTTAGTCTTTTCTGAAAATAGTAAAGCACAATAGAAATGATGATGCATGTAAGTCACGGTAACACCATCCTTAAAATTTTAAACCAATGAAAATCTCATCATCATTCTAATCATCCCTTGTTTCCCTCATTCACGACTTCACCTATATAACTAATGAATAATCACTTGCAAGATTACTTTTGTTTATCATATATAAGTACATATACATATGCTCCATCTAATCCCACATTTTAAAAAATGGTATTGTGACAAAATAATGCTGAATGTTGACAATTACAACCTTGAAGCAAACAAAAAAGTCGTGTCTGAAACTTTACCACTTCACCAGCAACGCCAATGACAAAACGTACAACGGAATGACAAAAAGCTCAGTTCTAAAGGCTGAGGCTGAAAAATCTCATTGTATACAACAAAACCACTGTTCTTCTGAGATTGATGTTTCAAGTTTTGCTTTGACACGCAAGTCAGCTTCAATAAATATCCACTCAGCAGGCAATAATACGTAACCTTCCTTTTTTAAATTGCAAACAATTTCCTTTTTTCTACAAGTTGCACAATAAGCCACCTACTAATAACGCACATGGCATAAGCGCTATAAAAATGCACAAAAATTGTTTGAATCGTGCCAAATTATGTTTTGCAAACAGTAATTGAAGTTATGTAAAGAAAATCCTTCATTTTCAGCAGAGGGTTAAATTCGAGGGTGGCTCACCTTGTTTTATTTTAAAAAACAAACGAGGAGTAACTGCGGACGTTATTCGTTTAAAAATGGATTGCCTGCACTTGAACTACACACATAAAAAAAAATCTGCAGATGGGCTACTCCTTTGTCGGTAATGATTCAATTTACTGACTGCTAATGACAGGCACTTTGCGAAACATTGCTACATTTTATTAATTAAATTTTGTTTATGGTACCTACTCAAATGTGACTAGATAATAGTTTAAAGGATTGTGAATGTAAATCCCTTATTTTGCTGCCAACTTAAATTCCAGCTTTTTATTGGCTACACGACCAGCCCCAAACAATGACACTTTTGTATTTTTTGATTGCTCTTCGCTGCTGCTGATTCTGTATCACAAACACTATTATCGTTTTTCCAAATGAAAAAAAGATTAAAAATGAAAGACACTTGGCCGTGGGGATGTTTGATGATGGACTGTAGTTACTTGTGAGCGAGGAAGAAGGAGGAAGAAGAATAAGAAGAATGGATTAAACTCAGCTTCAATGCTCCCTTGTTGTCGTCTTTTTTATTGTTATAGTCAATCATATTTTTTATGCATTATGATCACAGACGTACAAATGAATGGGTAGGCAATAGGCTTGTTGATGGACTTAAAAATTAATAGCATGATGGCAGGGTTAAGCTGCAAAAACATTATCATTTTTAAAAATTACGTGTTTATATAATGCTAAGACATGTATAAATTACCATCATTATTGTGTTTAAAAAAACCATTTTTTTGGAAGACGAATCATTATTTATGGTAGGTGCATACTTTTGCAGTGTATCGCATCGTGTAGATAAGGTTAGTGGGAGGATTCTTCTTGCTTCTATGTATATTTATGTCTATGGCGTTTAGCCGTTTTGCTTGAAGAGCCTGCCACCAATAATCCTAATGGATGTGTGGCTGCAATGCAGAATAGACCAGACGGTTTAGTAGTGCTCACTTACTTGCCTAGCCTACGTATTCACATATCAACTTTACTGTCACATTATTATTTAATACCGCTTAATAAAAGGTTCGCAATATGTGCAATTTAGTACAATGGAGAGCTTTTTTATTTATCTATGTGCATACTTCTGTTTTGCAGGATAGTGTCGTGTTTAACATTTATGTGTGTGAGTGACACTGGGATTTACCTTTGAAATCACTGTTTCGATAATAATAGCAGTGTGGTGAGACGATAATATACAATTTTATTATAATGTTTAGTGCACACGCGTCCGCTAGTAGGATGAAGAAGCAAGGCACGAAATGCACATGAGCATTATTAGCACCAAGTTTACTTGCAAAAAAAAAACTTTTTCTATCTTCAGTTACTGACCTATTTCCCAGAAGACTCACCAAGGAACTTAATACTGTTGTAAGCTTAACTGCTACCTATTCTTCACACCAGCGAAAAAAGGTGCACTTAAAGAAATGCTTTGACTGTTCCCATACAATAATATTGTAGATGTAATGTAGATATTGAAAAAAGATGTTCATTCATCAATCTCGAGTTTTTTTTAGCTTGTCGTTCTCCACATAAATTTCATTGAGCTATCCGAGTTGAGTGAGTAATCTGATAATTGCTAGGATTTACATAATAATTACCTCTATAAAATAATAAAAATGGCGCTTCCGTGTGCATGCATATCCTCATGTGAAAATGTTCACTACAGTTTGATCTGTCGTTAAATGATTTTTTCGTGTATTTTTTTAAACAACAACAGCAACCAATTGATCACGTTGATAAGATATCAAAGTTCATAGTAATAACATGTTAGGATTTACTTACTTTGATTTGAGGATGAATACTAGTCTGTTTCACCTACTTATTATGTATTCTATTTAGGTAAATTGCAAAAATATCGTAGCAATAGTCTATTTGCTGCTTTTAATCAGGTCTGATAAACTAAAATCAATTATACAAGGAAAGGGATTTGTAAATTTTACACTAATGGATTTGGATTCTAGCCTATGTGTATGTTTCGTAAAAAAATACTGTCTTACATGCATTGTCTGTTCACAGATTCACTGATGAAATATAATATATAGGTAATGCATTTGAATTCCATTTGATAACGTTTTCTAGTCATAATTTAAAAAATGACACAACACTTTTTATGCATGAGGATGGATTACACAAGTCCAGAATTTTGCAAAAATTCTAACAATACAAATCGAAAAGCTTTGAAAAGGACTTTATTCAGTAGTGAGGTCGCCTGGTCATGCAGTCCAAAAATATTTGTCGCATATGCAGCAAGGTATTTTCTCATGCTAAACAGCGTTGCGGTTAAGGGCTTTATGCATGAAGTGGTATTAAACGCTAGCTAGATTACAAATACTGCAGTTGATCGGACTTTATAAAGGCAAGCTCATGATGACACTTTAGTTTGAAAACCACAAGACCTACTTTAAAGAATATGGGAGCCATGTAACAATGATGTCATCTCAAATTAAATGCAATTGAAATGTGAAAAACGAGAGGTCGAATTTTTTTTAAAAACTAGCCATCGTCAACAACCTACTGTCCTTTTGACAGTTTACAAAAAAAATTTGGCAAAACCAGAGATGATTTCGTCTCAGTTGACGTTTACTACTTCTTTTAAGTCTCTCTTCCAAAGGAATGTCAATATAAATCGTTATTCCATTTTCAACTCGTTTTTATTTGAAATGCTGAATAATGTTTGACATATCTGCTATCTGTAGGGAAAAAAACGCGCAATAGCAAAATGGCGTGTTGTTTTACTAGGAAATGGAAATGCACATATTCATGAGGCAGTGATGCGTACTTACATGATTCATAAAAAAATCTCCAATAAACATTAGAAATAAGAACAACATAAAAGAAGTATAAAGACAATAAGAGAGGAAAACCAAATAGTATGATATGAGGCGCTCCTGCAATGCTGATAATAAAAAAAGTCAAGTCACTTGTATTGTATTACAAACAACAACAACGGAGAGAACAATGTAATACCCTGAAAAAAAGGCAGCGATAGGGAAGAAGAAGAAGAAGAAAAAAAAAAAAAAAAACTGGGAAAAGTGAATAGGAAGTAAAGAGCTATTATTATAACCCATTCTTTCATCTTTTCATTGATAAGTTTCATACGTTTGGACGAGAATGGTAAAGTAATGTCATTCCAAAGCAATACAAAGGAAAAGAAAATGACGAATTCCTTTCTCTTCAATTTCTCTCTCATTTCATCCGGAGGAGTCATGGTACGTTTATTTTTTGTGACTAGTGAAGTCGATGAACATAGTCACCCGTTCAATTTGGATTTCTATGACATGGAGCACATTACATATACATTAGGAAATATTGAGTCTGTCCAGACGACATGAAAAAAGTAAGCAGACTTACTCTCCTATCCTGAAAATACTGTATCGTCATTTCGTCATATAGTTAGTATATCTTCTTCATTTCTTCAGTTCAAAGTATGTGTACGCATAAGCATGCCTAAGCAGTAATCCACAACTTGTGTAATAGCCACGCATCATGTACTACACATTGGACATTGGAATGAACATACACAACTCGTGGATCACGACGATTCATAAAGCTTAAAGATCACTCAGAGAAATCAAATGTTTTCCTGTTCTTTCTCTTTTCTCTTTCCTCAACGTCGTCCGTCCGCCCGTCTTCAGTCAAGTAATAATATTGCCGCATTACATTGCATAACACAACACTCTCATTCATTCATTGCAGCTTTAGGCAGTTCCGCACAGCACTTGTCTTTTTTTTTCGCTCGTCGTATGTCCTCAGACAAGACAAGATTGTGTTGCTGCTGTAATTGTAAATATATGTGCATTTCATGCATGCATTCCTGCTTGGTGAAAGGATGTATTGACGCCTTTTTCATTTTATAAGCATGTACATATATTATGTGTGTATCTAGTTTCTCACGTATCTCATCGTTTTCGTCTTCGTCACATTGAGAGGAGAAGCAAGTAAAAAAAAGCAGAGAGAGAGAGAGAATTGTATATTATGATGGTTGCAACCAACTGGTTGGCTGAATGGACGGATGGAACGGAAAGAAAATACTTTCATTGAGCAAGCACAACAACCCTTTTGCTTGTTTTTATTCTCTCTTCAATTTCCCCGGTTTCTCTCTCCTTTAGCAATTCAACCCTCGTCCTAGCATTTCATTCAATATTCATTTTATTAGGTTTCATCCCTTTCTTCTAAACTGACAACTCTTTGTCTGCATTGCTCCCTAAGGATATTTGGACAGTGAGCAAGTGATCTAAACAGAAGCGGAGTGGGAAGGAAGCGTGTGTATGAGAGAGAGGCGGCATTCTAAAAAGAACTTGATGTTTAGACTTTCGTCAACATTACTTGCATAACTCATTCTCGTATAGAAGCAAAACATATGCTTAAACACTTTTCAAAAATGGATTCGGAAGAATGATCAAAAAAACTTTATTTGAAACTTACGAGTACTACTGCATAGTATAAGGTGACGGTTTCGGTCATATTTTTATGCTTCCTTTGAATTGTATTATATTATGTGAAAAAAAATGTTTAGACAGTGTTGTACCATTTTTGTATTGATGAGTGTACCAACTAACAGTTTCAGAGGTTGGTGACTGGTGACAGCTCTCTTCAATTTTCGTCAGCCCTTTCACTTCCTTTTCCCGTTGAGCTACAGGGCGATTGATGATATTGCTGCTCGGCGTCAGTAGTACTTTATCTTTTGCAGATTGAGAATTTAGTGTGTGTCTAATACACTCAAGATATGTATGTTTATTTGTGATTCACATTATCATATCAGTGTTTTCACTTATTTTGAAGCATGTAGTAAGAGCAAACACGATACTGCATGATGATAAAGCATGAATAATGCAAGTGCTGCGATAAAAATGCACTAGTGCCTCCGCAATGAAAATAAGTAAAAATTTTCAAGTGGATGGTATGATAGATGTAATTACATGCTTGCGTGTAAGTGCAGATTGGGTGTACCTATTTAGGGATTGGAATAGCGTAAATTGGGTAACTAGTTAGGGTGATGATAGAACACACAGCAGCGGCACGGGTATGTATAAGCATATATGAGGAGTCATTTCGTTGATAAGAATAAATAGTAAGTTTGATAAAATGAATTTTTGGGGGAAAGAAAAGGCTTTTTATCTTTGTTCATATATTACACATTTATTTACCCTTCTTGTCTTTGAAGTTGCGTTCCTTTATTTCAAACTTGTACCACACACTACTGAGCAACCACTATTGCTCTGCTTTTTCACAAAAGAAAAGAGAAAACCATTCAACTGGGTATATTTTTTTCCCATAAACACAGGAAGGAGGAAATATTAGGCAGAAATGAAAAGAAAGTTTAGATAAAAGGGTTGCAAGTTGCAACCTCCACTATGTATGTACGCACTCGGTAGTCCGTACTACATACTTTTGCCTAAAAGCTTATGAAATAAATATTGCTATTTGAAAAAAATTGTGTTGAAATACTTGGAAAAATTATGCTGAAGGTTTTAGACTTTCATTTCAAGAGTTTGTATGATTAATAGAAAGCACTTTTATGTCTTTTATTTTATATTTACCTACTTAATATTGGTTTTTAAAACTGTCGAGGGAAATCTACAATATAACTTACTACTGCATTCTGCTACAAAGGGGATAAATGAAAGTAGGACATTAAAATCCAAACCGACAGGAATATAATAGACTAATCATTAGTTTAATTAATCATATCATGACGAGTGTACAATAATAACATTATGATGGGCCCATACACGTTTCCCTAGAGTGCATTCAATTTTTTTTAAACCTTTCCTTGAAATAGTGACCACTCTAAAATAGACATTGAATTGGGAAGCGATATATAAGGACAATATGAACTCGTTAGATAGTGAGCTACAGCGCTGGTACTAAAAGGAGATACAGAGAGACAAGAGACAATGGTATAATGTAATAAGTAAAAGTGTCACTTGAAGTATCAGTTCACACTTGTTCTCTCAAAAGTACTTATTATTACCCCTTTCCTCTCCGCCACTTCCACTACTAATCTAACCAAGATTTCGATTAAACTAATAGGAAAGTCATGTTCCTTTCCTTTATCCCGTTTTATCTCTCTCACCATCTCCCTTTATTTTCGCTTTAGTTGTCTTGCATGAAACTTATCACTCTTTTCTCTGACTGTGCTGCATGTCAATCCTATCTACTAACAATATAGATTTATTTTAGTGTTCTCCTAACTTACAGGAATAAACATATAAAACATTCCAGTCAAGACATAATTATACAAGCAAAGCCGGTCCAGAAGAATTTATGTACGTTAGAGAAAAGTGTTGCCCTGCCCTGGAAATCCCTCCTGGTGCTGAAAACCGTATAGTAATCATCATCTCCATAAGCAGCAACAGTATTACCATTATTACAATAGTATCATCATCATAATCACACAGGCAGTCATCATCATTATCGCCATCACCGTCAGTGCCACAACAGATCGCATCAGTCTCCCCGTCTCTTCTTCTCACAAGAAAGACAATTAGATAAGTAGGAAGGAACACGAACAGAGATACACGGTGTGGGAGAACAAACACACGTAACACCCTTTTTTGTCTTTTCCTTTTTGTGCACGACAGGCTTCATTCAAACTTGTCTCTTTCTATCTACCAAAAAAGTTTCTATAATGTCCTTCATCTCATCACGCTGATGAGCTTCAGCCCAGCCCGTGAGATGTTGTAGTATGTAGAACAACTCTGTTTGAAATCCTTTGCACACATATACAGAAGCGCATCTTCAATTGCATTCAATCTAATGAGGGCTGTCAGCAGGTTTCTAACTTTGGAGTAAGCAAATGTACATAGTATAAGCACTCGCATCAACGGAAAAGAATGCACACATGTAAAGCATGATTTTCACTTTGGATTCCGAGAACCTACAAACAAGCAAGTAAAATCTTGTTTCGTGATATTCGCTCTAGCAGATGAAATATTGCTTAACAATAATTTGGCGTGCATGGAAAGGGCGGTGATGGAGTGTTGTTGTATGATGGAGGAAAACTTTGGTGTTGGCTTTAGTAAAAATACAAACCGTCTCATTACGATACTTTTCTTGTATTATGTATTACTACATATTACACCCAACAATCCTCATCATCGTTTCCATCATGATATCATGCATTGTTTTTAATAGAATCGTTCTCATATTTTTGATTCCACAAAGTTTCTGGCAGAAACAGCAACAATTATTGTTACTCGTTAGCATAAAGAAAGTTAGATTCTAGCTAGATAAACTTTTGAAATTCAAAACTACATATACATACTAGAAGGTTTACTCGGTCTACTTTCCACTGGTTCATTTGTGGAAACAATCGACCATACGTAGTTGTTCTGCTATTCGGTCTTCCAGTTGGATAATATGATTTGTGACATGGGTAATGTGGTTTTACTGCTTCAATACTTAAATAAAAATTTAACGGTAGAAATATGTAATTGTTTCACTTCCCCTATGTAAACGATCAATAAGATGAACATTGTTATGTTATTACTAGTGCGTTAAATGCATAAAAAATACAGCCAAGTATTTTAAAAGAGACACTTTCCACGTGGATGAGAATTATAGTAATTTATAGGCATATTATCTATATTATTATTCCTCGGGAACCCAGTTTGCATCCTTTCATGTGAACATGAAATAGTGAGATTCCTGTGGATTCACCCACTGGAATTTTTGGAGGTCTAGCTGATACTTGTGTGTTCCTGGAATGCGTGTCGGGAAGAATTTCTTCAAAATTCACACAAACTTTGTCTTTGAGGAAAATGCAAGAAATGCCGACAAACAGCCACCAAAAAGCCAAAAACGCTTTACAAGTAGTTATACCTATCTAAATTTAAAAAAAAGTAATGAATGGGTAAAAAAAATGGTTTTCTCTTCGTCGAGCATCTTGTAGGGTGGGGGTGCATTTCAGTTTTACATTTAGTCAATATTGTACACATGTATTTTCCTGTTGCACAAAGACCATTGAGAATACCACATCTCAAAAGGACACTCTAGAAAAAGAACGTGGTGCAACGTAGGAGAAAAGAATCGACAACAACAACGTAACAACTATTTGCTACCATGTTTTTTGACTCCTTGGTTCGGACCTTTGATACATCGACGGTGTGGGTATTTTATAATGCTGGCAATTCTAAAGTTTGTAAGACACTCATTCATAACCTTCCTTGCCTCTATTCCAGTCACCTGCCACAAAGAGAGATCATTCACAAAAAAAGATAATTGACAATCAACAATAATTGATGATAATAATTATTGAAAACAGCCCAAGATGCCACCTGGGTGGCTGGCTATGACTTCCTCTACCAACCCAAAACAAGCAGATTCAAATACGTAATTGAGTGAATAAATCCTTCCATGACATACAGTTCAGACTGATAATATTTGTACTATGCTTTTACAGTTCAATCAAGATTAGCAGAACGAGCAAAGATTCTTTTTACATGCATGATACAGTATATTTACTTTTACATACATGGATCTGTGTTTGACAACATTTTGCATTCGTACGTTACCGTTGCCTTCCATTACGTTTTGGTGGAATCCTGAAGTTTCATTCATAACAAACAACAAAGCTTCTGTTCACTTCCAACACCACCATCATTATCATCACTACAAACTTTGTTAGGCAGTCCTGGTCCAGTGGCGGCTTATCGGCAGTCGCTCTTTTATGTTCCGTGCTCAAAGCGGAAAAGGCCCGACTTATTTTGACACGTTTCAGAGTACTTCACATAAAAACTGACTATCGGCTTCTCTGATCTGATAAAGAAGACTGAATGTTATTCATAACACCATCATTTATTTACTCAGCAAAGTTACTCAAACGTGATATCCCGCCGTCATCGTCATCGTCCGTTGTGGTCTTTGTAAAAGAGTGAAGAAAAATAGGTACATAGGTAGCAAAAGTGTAAAACTAGAGACAAGAAACCATCAATATATAGAAGCATTGTTTTGAGCGACACAAGTTTTCTGGATTTGTTGTCCGGTTCTTGTTAATCAACTCTAGTTTTAAGAATAACGTTGGCTTTGTCAAGCTTTGTTATAAGTTAAACTTTTGCAAGGGAAAAGTCAAATTACTTTCTGAAGCCGAGAGGCAACAATGCCTACTTCTGTACATGGTTATACCTCATTATTCATCATGTTTTAAGGTTGAATGCTTCGTCACTTTTTTATCTTGTTACCTAACAAGTCAACACCTCATTAGTAGCATGAGAAATGTGGAAATTTCTCCATGAAACAAAGATCACGTTGTTCATTTACTACCCACATAGTGTGGGTCTCATACTTTATGTTATAAAACTTCAAATGACTATGTCTTTTCCCTGAAATAGATGGAGGAAGAAAAGAAATTCCGGGATCCATCACTTTTCATTTCGGAGAACATGATGGATCATATCGTCTAATTTTGCATGGGTTTCAAACTATCAGAGCGTAGATGCAAAGTTTCTTTCCCTTACTCAACGTCCAAACCGACACCCATAACCAATGCATTGATGATATACGAATACGACACAGGCACAATATATCGTTGCGCTATATGTCGTACAACTAGGCAAGGCAGTCCATATTATTACTAATATTTCGAATACGAGCTCACACCACCAGACTTTTTGACTTTCGGGTGATCTTCAGCTGCCCAGATGACAGGTTTTGGAGTGACAAAGGGAGTATATAAGATAAAAAGTTAACAGTGACAATGAGACAGAGTGACATAAAAAGGTGTCGGAAAGCACCATGCGCTTCAGGAGAAGCACCCAATCATCAATGTGTGGTATCCATGTCTTTTCTTCTCTAATAGGACTTAAATACCTAATGATCGTTGTGTGGCCTCGGTGTAATGATGGCCACCTTTTATTCCATGCAGTAAGGGTAAATTGTCAAATTCATGATCGTCCACAGCAGCATTACTGGGCTAATGGTATGTAGCTCCTCATTGTTACTTGACTTGCATTGTAAAAGGGTGTTGTTACCGTTGTTGTCATCCAGCCTTGTTTTTTTTAGCTTCCTGTACTGTTGCTAGCTATAATACAAACCACTACTCATTGATGCAACTTAAAAATGTACAGTGTAAAAAATCGACACACAGCGATTATTCTTTTTTTCTCTCTCATTTTTTCCATTATTTAGGCCGATGAAGGATAATTGTGAGGGTTTACAACTTGCCACCTACAAAGAAAAGCTGTAAATGATATTAGTCATGGATAACTCGTAGTGACTTTGTAGCCATCTTTATGCTGCATTACAATGCAATCTTTCGTTTCTCATTGTTCGACATGATCTACACACGTTAAGTTAATCCCATCCCAAGATGCTATGCACGTACACAAAAAATACTGAAAACTTTAGCTACATAAACAAACCATTTGAAGAACTTGACTTTTAAAAGATTGCTGATGCGTAGACCGCCTCATACAAACATTAACATTATACTGCATACGTGCAACTACAGATACACTGATTTTGTTGATCAAATCCCGCAGTCTTCAGATTATTACACTTTCACAATATAAATGCTTAAGTATTGCATCCGGTTGGGTTTTTTGAGGATTTCATGAGTAAGTAAAATGAGGTAATGTAAAAACTGATCCTAAAGGGGTTAAAAATATTTTAGGAAACATTTTCCTGCCAGCCTGTTTTTTACTATAATTTTTAAATATCAAAACCGATATTTAAATTCGATTGATCACAAGTCGAGCACGATGCATTTGGTGAAGATAAGTAACGTTTAAAACACATGAAAATGTATAACATACAGTATTGTGCTCCGTTCCCGTATTTTGTGCAGGCAGGGCAGGGTAAAGAAACAGGCAGTCTATACATTTCTTACATTTTTGTTTGGTGACATATTCATAGCTGAGATTGCCAAATCTGACTGTTTTAACTATGAAATATCGTGGTCTTTGTCAATGAAGGGGAACGAGCACAAAAGAAAAAGCTTGGGATGTTGGTTCCCTTAAAGAAGTATGAACCTAAAATGAAATGAAATAGAATGGAATACAAGGACAGCAGCAGTGGCCTAAACTACCAACAGGTTACCGGAACAAATTGTTACCTTTACCGAACTATGATTCGGCAGTTCTTTCTCAAAGGTAGGAATATAAATGGAATGATGTGAATAAAAAAGCAGCAAAACGTTAATGAGATTAGGTAGAACACCCAGAAAAAGGTGAAGTTTGTCAAACGGCTGAATGGGAATCGGAAACACTGAACCTAGCATAAGTGTCCATTAACTAGCATTCACTTTGAAAATAATTAAAATGCTTCAATCTAGTTAAACCTTGCCTTACCATCTATCAAGCATTGGTAGCTTTAATTATTGGTGTGTTTATTAGTTTATATCGGCATATTCGGGCATTTATGAAATAAAACTTGGAAAGTACAACCTTACCCTCAAAAACTTTAAAATGAGTAAATACACATAATGTGTGAATGGAACTTTATAACTCACGTTTTACTGAAATTAACATTTTTTTACACCATTCACACACATGAACACAGAATAGACTTTTAAGAAATGATTACTCTTTCATTTGCTTGGATGACTTGGCATAAATTTATCAATGTTATTAGAAGGAACACTATACTAATATCATGCTTGTTTATATCACGATGTGTACGTATTGAGCACTTGATCAAATCAAGGAAGCTTGACTTGTCATTACGTTTTATTTACATAAAAACGACCAGCATCCTATGCTCATCTCGACTTTTTCAGCCTTCTAAAAAAAATCAACTTCTATCTGTCTCATTTCCAGAGAGGAAGTATGGAAATTATTCATGAAACATTTTAAAGTATGATGTTTGCCTCGTTTCTCAATATAATTGACTCTGATTCCATTTCAAAGTGAGAAATACGACGGTTGATTGTAAAAACTATCAAATAACATCATTTAATTCAATGCTGCAGACTGCAGACAAGAAGTCGAGCATTTTGAATGAAAGTTCTCTTGTATAATTTAGTTTATTTTTTTGTGCATCTCTCCTGAATTTCTGGAAAAAAACTTAAGTTTGAATACATTTGAAAACATGTCTGCTCGGAAAATAGCTGTTATTCAATAGCTGCTATTGAATAGCAAGGAGAAAAGATAAATAGGGAGAAATCTTCTTTCCTGATTTATTAATTATAAATTAATGCAATATAAATTACTAGACTCACGTGTAACGAGAAGAACCTTGAACCTTCGTACCGTGTTTTAAGTTATTTTCCATGTTTCATTGAGAAATCCGATTTAATCAGGGAATACAAAATGCTCAATGTAATCTAATGTAAGCAACTATACCTGCCCAGCTGTGTAGGGTAACTTCAAAACGCTTAAAATAGATTATTTTTCTCGTTTTTTCGGAAAATACAAGAATGTACAAGACATGATTCTGGAGCTTTATGTTTCAGAGAAAATGCCTTAAAATTAAGTTTCAAATTTCCGTAGAAAATTAGCGTATCGAGCACATGGACCATTCATTTCCTTCGCCTTTTTGTTGCTTTTCTTCATAGTTTCTCTTCAACTTTTAAAAGTACTTTTTTTCAGGTTTGTAATGTTTAGTTGGTATTTTAAGTAAATCATTGTGTTGGTAAAAGTAATGAATAAATGCTTAGCCATGCTATGTATCCAAGAAATTGTAAGTACAGTGCACTGAGTGCACAGAATAGCCCGTCATGTACAACAGAGTCCAATGAATCATGAAATCCAGCTGCGCAAGAAATGCGTGGCGAATTAGCCTTTTTCATGTCTTGCTCTTGTCTCGCACAACGCTTACAGCAAATCTAGTAAAGCGATATACCAACGAGACGAACATTTACATTTGGTCAAACTATTACAAAATTTACTAAATTTAGGAGAAAAGTAACATGGTTAGAGTAAAAATGGATGGACAATGGACATTACGGACAGCTCAAAGCAATTTTTTATGAGTATGAGTAGGCAATATGAAATTGCAAGCATATTTTTAACAAACGTTTAATAAGAATCAGTATCATCATGGATGTATAGATTCAAAAAAGTGAAAACTCTCTCTCCATCAAACACATCTGGAGATTTGAATCTTTTCCTTCTTTATTTTTGGACTTAAAAGCAAAAAGAGCTCATTTCGTTACGGCTTTTTATAATGGTAGAGCTGCACTGCAGCTGTAAAGAATCTTCATTGCTGTATGCTTTATCATTTCTTCTCATTTCTAGTTTTATTTCTCTTTTGAACTCGGCGAATCGAATTTCTTTGAGTGAAAATAATGCTAGAAAATCACAACCTATTCGACTCAATGCCCAAGGTACGCATTGACACCACTAGGAAACATAACATACCGTTATAGTTCGAGCTGATGGGTACCTACAAAGGGAACGATTGTAAAATGTGTACGAGAAATGAAATGATACCAATATTTCCTTTGAGCTTGTACCAAACAAGGAGATTCGTCTCGCAAAAATACCTTTGCTGATCAATTTTTTCTCATTCTATGGTACTGCTTTCGTCAGTCATGCAACTTTCACAAGTACCATGCATCATACTCATGGCCAGAATTGTGTGATGATGACAGAACAGAAATGTAATGAAAAATACATCTTAAACTTATTATTGGGAAAGGCTACCACTGCATTTTGCTGGCTTCATCCAG
>JAHZMZ010000847.1:0-11047 GCA_027743805.1 Lepidocyrtoides sp. E14
ACGTAAGTAAGCAGTAGGTATTATGCTATATTTAATATCCCACCAATTACTTCATCAAAGAAACCTCTAATGTTTCCATTTGGTGGTGTGGCAAAGTTGTGTATACATGCATAAACTTTATACAGGCAAAGTGCGTAGGTACAGATAAATGTCCATGCATCGCTACATGTATTTAAAAACGAAAAATTTAAAATTAGATTTTCAGAAAGGCAGAAGCATGTTAACACTTACCCCTTGGTCACATTTAACCTTGATATTAAATTGGATTCTCCTTTTGCGTTTTCCAATAGCTAGCCAGTTCGATAGCGCTAGGATATTTTAACTATGTATGTCCGTGTTTATCAACACGTGTAGCGTCAAGTACTTACACATACTGAAATTACACACTGATAAGGTAAGTGGGATAGGTTAAGTCAATAAATAACGCACACTGGGGGATCGAAACGAAGTCAAACTGTGCAAGAATGTTTTTCTGTGATAATGAAATCCCTGAGGGAAATGTTTTTTGCTTGGGTAACTGCCAATTCACAAATGATCCAGCGTAGATGGACAGATGATAGAATGCTTATTACTTAACAATCTGATGCTACTTAGTTGACTGACTATGTATGTCTATTTCAGGAATTCTACGTAGTTGGGAGCACGTAAAATCAACAGTCGCACAGTTGGCGGAAAATGTGTTTCCAGAGAATATGATACTGAACACCTACTTACTTATAAAAGTAACGGTAATAGTTACTGCATCAACTGATTATTACTTTTATTTATACAGTATCAACGATGCTTTCTATCAAAAGCTGTGTCCTTGCCCGTGACAGTGACAGTTGAAAGTGCGAAAGCAACGACAGGAATATAAACCGTAAACTAAAGTAATCGAGTGTCGCATGCTCATATTGCTCATCATGTTGCCTGTCTTATTCCTTGTTTCACTAAACACCTGCAAGACAATACAGAGAATGACTATAAATTTCTGGAATTATGTAAAACAAAGCTGAATATGTGCATAATATCAAAGTACGACCATGAACAAATCCTTGTAACGAAAATCGAATTCTATTGCTGTGTGTGACCATGTACCATACATAACAATTTAATAATTCGTAGAAAAACCGGGCTTGTAAAAAAGAAAAGTTTGTCACATGAAAAGTGTAGAAAAACAGGCGGTAAACCTTTGCCTTAAGCACATTTTCTACTTACTGACTTTTGCCATTCTAAGTATTCAAACAGAATAGTTCACGCGAGCAGATAGCGATAATGTGTAATTTTATTAGGCATGAAAAACTTTGTTTCTTCTGTGCCGTATTTCCTTCCACTACCATTTTTTCTACCACCATTAGCACCACTAAAACTTGTGCAGCAACGCGTGTTCCTTTTTTAGACAGTGCCCTAGTTTTTCTCTTTTCATCTCAATAGCTCAAGTATCACTAGACTAGATTAAACTTTATCAGAGAAAAGAGCTGCAGTAGTGGTGGTGTGTACAAAAATAAAACCGTTGAGTGGCTGGTACTTCTACTTGTGTGTGGTGTCACTTATCACCCTTCTTATCCTACCACTACACCAAACAAGTAAATCACTCAACCTCAGACGATGACCGCACAGATAGATGATGGTAGTTAGAAGCGCTTGTAGGGACTATAAAGTCACATATCATCACCATTTATCTTGAACAAATTATATCAAAATGCATATAACCAGAAAGACGGTTTATTTCTATCGGAGGGAAAAGCAAGTAGGCAAAGTGTAAGGATTTTAAGGATACACCCTAACCACCATATTTCTATTACGTATGGCACATACGACCACACGATGCTGTAGAGTACACTATGGAGCATGTTTGAAAGATGCACATTTATTTTTGCAGTAAGTTGAAAACAAAGGTTGCATGCATGCAAGCAGTGCAATTTGGCAAGTTCGTTTCCTTTCCCTGGTTTCCTGCTAGTTTATCGTGTCTTGAATGCATCAGCAACGTCATCATTCTGGTAAAAGTGGCTTGTGTGGTTTGATGGAGACTTTTTATGTGTTCCATGCGACCTACTAGCTAGTAAGGTGAATACCAAATAGAACTAGTCTAACCAAATGTTTACGTGAATGCTATTGCGTTGGTCCAAGGAGACTCAGTTTTAGAGTGAAAATGAGTGACCATATTTTCAGTTTGTGTATTTTTCTTGAGAATACAACCGTGTCAATTTTTTATTTACAAGTAGTACAAAATGTTTTGATGCACTAGGAAGCTTGATTAAATGCAGCATCTTCACACAGTCTACGGGTGAGGAAAACAGGACAAGCAAATAAGATTAATAAGAAGTATGGCTTGTTAACTTAAAAGACGGACGAGAAAGTGTTTTGTCTTTTGAATGCGTGTGTTCTAAATATATAAATCCGAATTTATTTGTTTATTTTTTAGGTACAAATGTGTGTACATATTTGGACAAGAGAGATGCAAAAATTTATTGCACATTTTCACTTGGGGATTATACTGCTCCAGTTATTTGTTTTGTTGTTGAAACTTGCCCACGACTTAAGCCTACTTATTTTTACTGTCCATGATGCCGTTATTCTTTGGGAGTGTGTGCATTTCCATGAAGCAAGAAAATGTACACACAGAGTCAAAACACTACTTGGTAATACATTACACGGTTACGGTTTCATAATACGACTGTCTCAATTTCTCCCCCAACAAAGCTTGCAACATCACACTTTTTATGCTACCGATAATGCTACTGTGGAGGAACATGGTACAATTTTCGTCTATAAGTTGCTATAAAAATCCTCAAATACAAAAATATGCCACCAACCCAAGCTAAATTTATTTATGTCAGGATCCTCCTCTGCCATAGTCTCTCTTTTTCCTCCTCACTAGTTCACTTTGTTCCATCCACAAAAGTAGTATCAGGAACCAGGCAGGAATTTTTGGTACTTCAGTAAAAAACGATCAACCTTTACTGGCAATGGTGTTTTGAGAGCTCAACGCACAGAAAACTGAGCAATGCAATTGTGACTTGGCGTATGGAAAAAAACACGCCGTTGCCTTTGCATTATATTGTACAGGGATACAGATATGAAGCCTACAGTGCAGCATTAAGGGTTCAAAAACTGCATAGCAGTAACATCCCAAAAGAAAAAAAGGGCTCCAATTTAGTTTTTAGTAGTAACATTCACTATTACGCCATTTTACAAGTCACATAGCACATAAGTATGTACGTAAATCTATTTATGGTTCAAAACTTGTAAAATATATCTTGTATAAGTCGTGAATATTTTTTGCTACTGGTACTGGTCTAAATTTCAAACATAGTTTTACTTTGCATTTTTCCCCTCTAAATTAGGTTCAAAAAGGTTGTGCGCTACTGCTCAGCGTCTGCACACATGTACTTATGCTGCATGTATCATCTTTCCGTCTACGTTTCTGCAACCAAAAAAACATCGTGCATCTTGAAGACTCCATTTCCTACAGGCTTACATTTCCTCATTACAAAGTCTCGAGTACCAGCAATGCCGTTGGTGGTCGTTGTAGTGGGATAGTAGAATTGCACGGCTTTTTGCGTTGTTCCTTTGCTTGTCTTGTTAGTTGTGTGAGAATTCACAAAGGCATCATGCATCATAGAATTCGTTCATTTACTTTCTTTTCACTTGTGTGTGTGAAAGTGTAACCATGTTTAGTTTGCACCGAGTGCAAACTAAAATAACATGCCCACAGGGTTTTATGATGATGCATTGGGAAATAGAGATATGCAATGCATCAACCAAAATAATGTAGGCAATACTGTGTGCAATACGATTTACTCGAGGAGAGACGCCCGTTTGAAAATTCTTACTCGCTGGGATATAAGTTTTTCTATTAAAAATTGTGGTATTCCCAATTTATTAAAGCAAATAGTGCGGGAGGAGTAGTGGAAAGTTGAAAATTAATTTGGATAGAAATGGAAATAAAGTTACTTTAATAGAATTTGAAATGTTATGAAATGGTTATTGTATCGTGAAACTTTTGTATACCCGAGTTCTGTTCATTTTCTACTATTTGAATTATCTGCATGGTGCATGGAAAACCGAGCAAAAGTAACAAGCAATCGACCCGGGTTTTGACAGAAATACCACAAAAGCCATGCACCACACTTGTACTATCCACTTTACACCAACAGGCAATTATTATTATCAGTATAACTTTGAGCTTGAGCATCTCAGGTATCCTCCTGCTGTGCCTGTCGTGTGGTATGCACTCACATCGATACAGACCACACACCAAAATACATCTTAAACTATATCGCTGCATTTGCGTTTGAATGGAAAGGAACAACGAACCTCGTAAATGTGTGTGAATGGGATGCGGTCGTGTGAAAGTAATCTCTATTTGCCCCGGCAGTAACGTACTTCCTGTCTCTACTTGTCACAACCTGTTTTCTCCATTTCGACACCTCTACGACGACGAAAGGTATAGATATCCTACGCCTGATCATTCTATGAATAAAGTGTGATTTGATATGAATACCAAATAGAAAACATTGGCATATGTATGCATTTTAAATTTCTTTTGATCAATCAAAACTTTATTTGCGTCTGTATTTGTCAGCAGTTCAGCACGTACTCTTCTTGTACTACAGCATGGAACCGTAATTTTCTATGCCCTTTTTATTTTGTCAGGTGAGAACCGTGCAGTGCTAAATAAAAAGTTGAGGAGATACATGGGGAGAATGCGAGCCCTACTATTATTTTGGTTTAGTAGGTAACTCTCCGCGAATTGGCACTTATCAGACCCAGTGTTTCCTAGTTTTGCCGTAATGTTGATTTTACTCTGTAAAAAATATATTCACCGTAAATCGGTTGTGTGCAGTTAGTTATACCGTGGTTAATTTAGCATTTAGCATCTAATCAGGAAGACTAAAATAGTTAGAATCAGATTAGGTGGGCAATATGTGCGACAATTACCATACAATTTACCTACATTTCTAATTGTTCTCATTTCATGTTAAATGCTTATACTCTCTCACCTACCATGTTTTTACTTAATTCATTCATCCATTTACGACAGCATATGTTGTTTTTTACAGAATGAATAAAAAACAAAAAAAAAGATGACAAAATGTATGAAGGGTATTTTGGAAAATTGAGCCTATTACTTTCGGCGAGTTCATCAGCCCAGACCATACCTCGAAATGTCGAAACAAAACAGCCAAAACGTCATTTGCAAACTGTTGATATTATTCGTCTCATTAAGCCACAATGTTTTGACAATAATGAAAAATCACTTTTCACCACATTTACCCCATGTTTACGAGCCTACTTCGTCATTGCATTCCGAGCTCCAACATGCCATCACTCAATTCATTCAAGCAAACACAATAAAGAACTTTTTTTCCTTGGGGAAAATGAGAGCATGGTGTAAGCTTTTACCATGATACGCGCATATTGAATTGAATTATGTACGAAAAGTTTCTTAGAGCATTTTTTTTCGAAAATGAACATGGACAGGACATCAATAGAAAGAAACAAGGAAAAAGTAATTGGGTGAGTATGTTTTAATGTTGTGTTATAAATAATAGAATTGTTCCCTTTTCCCCAAAATTATGTCTCCGTACACTAAAATAATAGATTTCTGTGCATGCCTCTGTGTGGCTTTATTGTAGAAATATGCATATCACATTTCATTGTGCCCAACGGGCACATTTTCTTGTTGTATTTCTCAAAGATTTCATATTTGCATGCAGCATTTCTCTCCAACTTGGAGAATAAAAATTTGCATTTATGTTCTGTTATTCTTCAGCTGCTGCTATCCACAAACCTTCATGCCAGTGGTAGTAGTAAATAGCATGCTCTAATATTCTTTCTATCTTATGAGTCAGTTGGAACAACTGTTTATGAATTAGTAATATACACACAAAACATGTTCTATTTTTTGGCAGACATCAAGACATGTGTACAATGTACAAAAAACAAACTAGCAATAATATGTACATGAAATTAGTATGGAATATTATGGAATCGTACGAAAAAGTAATAATAAAGAAAGGGAAACCAATTTTTTTCTCATGTCATGCCTATGATTACTTGTGTGTATACATGTATGAGCGGTGATGTGTGCATTTTTTACACTCCACCCTCCAACAAGGCAATATAAAAAAGGGAAGAAAAAGAAACAACAAAAGCTAAATCCATAACTTTTGCCATAACGTTTTGCCTTATGACTCGTGCTATGATAAATATAGCTCACAAAATACCATTTTTTCGACGGGAAGGAAAGATAAGTTATTTTCAGCTAAACACTCAGTCTAGTCCGGTAGTGGGTTGGATAAGTGTACGACTTTCGGTTTCTTTTGGATAAAGGTACATATTATCAAATACCAACTTTATCATTTTGTTCTGCAATGCAATCTGAGTTCGTTGTAATAAAATAAATGCTACACACATCCCATCACTACGTGAATGACTGAGCTGGAATAGACATGAATCAGTTTGAAAAGCATTTATTGTTATTATGACCCTTTTGTTTATGTCGTTGCGAACTATGATCTCTGGTTAATAACATGTATAGGCAGACACACTAAACCTACACAATGAACTTCCTTGTGATATTATATACCTAAGTAGACACGGTGTACCATTCGTTCACTTACTCATTTCCGCTTTCTTATACTCTTTTCCAAACGCTTGGCAAAAGCCTGTGCTAATTGCGACTTGCATCTCTACTATTAAGTGCCAATGCGATTTTGCTTGCTGCACGCGTGCCTCTATAAACACAGATTACTTTTGCTAAATATATCTAAGCTGATGTAATTAATTTGTAGCACTGGAAGCATTAACCTAAGTATATCTTGTTACAATTTTATATACGGTACAATTATGACTACTAGATAGAAATGAACACTCTTCATCTTCCTTTTTCTCGTTCTAATAATTTGAATCCCACAAACCAAATTTACAACAGTAGTGGTTCAGTTTACAATGATTTTACCAGGGATAAGGTTTCTGGTTACGTTCCGTTACGTCGCGTCATAAACTACTGCAAATATTCACCTGGGGTTCCATTTCGTTCTGCTGTGCTGTCATAATCTCTTTATCATTCATTATGAAACGGTGTGGTGGAGCTCGTAGCTCTTTGATAATGTCATAAAGATAAAATCTCTCTAATTACACACTTTGTTAAAAGTGAATGAATGGGTACGCAACGCTAATTGCATTATTTAATCCAAAAACCCTATCGCATCGTTATCTGTAGTGTTTGTGGGATAGACTATGGGTCAATTAACCGTACTACACGTACTCATCTTACAAGTCAGTGTAGATTATTATTGCAAACTGAATATAGTGGATCGAAATGGGAGAAAGACGAGAAGAGTAAGGTTGTTGGTTGGGTAGTGGGTACTACAATTACTATAGTCAGTACATCTAGATATTCTGTAGACCCTTCATATCCGGTTTCTAATTTTCTTGCGCGCACCACCTTTTAATTGCAATGCACTATTGCATCTCATCAGCTATTCATCTTTAGTTTCTTTTATGTAGTAGATGTAATGGTAGAGCAAACTGGAGAATGTTTCTGCACAAAATGGCATTCTCAATTTACGTATTTATTTTGAAAAAGTATTCTTTTGGAGCAAGTATTTGCAAGATTTTATGGTGAGATCAAAACTACATTTACAGGCATTCGCACATTTCTAATTCTTATCCATCGCTCATTTCTTTGCTCAGTTGTGTGTATCCTTTTGAAAATATTTTTACTTATATTTTTAGTAATTTAACGATTAATACCCTCATCATAGTTTTCGTCATAATAATAAATGTAAATTATTTGAACCCTATATGCAGTAAGGTAATTTTATAGTCTACCACAGCCAAACTATGAGAGATTAAGAGGAAATAGACAATTTGGGTCAACTAAAAATATGGCCAATTAGTTTAAACTAGAATTTATAAATTTTTTTTACTAATCTCTACACCATGAGTTACTAAAAACCGCACACGAAAATGGGGAAATTCCAAAGCAGCTACATGATCTACATTTTAGCAGGTAATTCTGCTCACTTATCCCACACGACCAACGACAATCTAATTCTCTACTTGTGGTTTGGCATGAACGGACCCATGAACGTTTTGGCAATAGAGTAACGAGTATGTAAATACTCTACATTTTCATGAGGGAATTTAGTTCATTACAGTTAAGCGCTTTATCCGAATAGAGGGTACTAAATAGAATTGTGTAAGTAAGCTGATCCAGCCTCATTTACACACAATTTTCTCTTAATCTAAAGTCACTGACACAATGTTACGCAACTGCAATAGCACAAAATATTATCAAGATGTGGACTTGTGTTAATTTTGTATTTAAAAAGTAACACTTGGTTGAAGTGCATGTCATAATTCCATTCAACTATATAGTCCTTGTATATGATAATAGTAGGTACATATGGATAAATATGCATTTCAGTTTATATCTGAATTCTGAATTGTGAAGAAAGAGGCGCGCGTGGGAGTGGGCAGTTAACTAACTTAAAACCAACTATACCCTTTCATGTCGTTTGTATTCATATTTTTAGAGAAAACGAGAAGATAGTATCTTTCGCTCTAACAATGAAATGTTCAACGTTCATCCGATATAGTGTCGGCAAACACTGCAGTATTTAACTAGGCTATGGAATAAGGGATATGAAAGTTTTCTTGGAAATTACCATTTTTAAGCACTATTGAGTACATTGTCTATATATGTACAAGCCTTCTAATGATTGATGTAAGAAGCAACCTTCAATAGAAAAACCCTTCTACAAAATTCATACTGATGGCAATGTGGGAAAAAGACAAGCCAAAATGCTGTTACATAATTAACAGCACGTACGATGCAATGTAAGTACGATGACCTTAAAATTAAAACTAGATATCTCCTAATTATACTTAATTATCAATGTTCTCTTTTCTTTTGGTCTTTTTCTTTGTAACAATTTCAATGTTGCGACCAGAACAATGGTTTGCCGTTGTTGCTAGCTTGTATGAATAAGATAGTTTCTTTGAGATGGGATATAATTTCATACCAGTTTCTTTAAACTTGCACAATTAAAAAAAGTTCAAAGTTTCTAAATGACATGTTTAAGTGGAACTTTTATACTAGTATGTTCATCCTGCTGAAACTGCCAGCATTTCCCAAAGAGGAAAGTAAATAGTGCAATTTAGAATTCCGGAAACCAGTCATGAGTATATACATATGATGTATCAAGACCAGTGGTAAATGATTTGAGGTATGCGCTCAAGCAAAATGAAAATGTGCATGCTTTACTTGGTCCGAGGCCATGAGTATTAAGGTATGCCATGAAAAAAAAGATTCAAAAAGATTTTTGGAGGATGTCATTGTCTTGATGATATGGCGAGTTTTTCATTTAAGTGTATCACAGTAAAGAGCTAATCTTACGGTATGTAGTCAAAAGTAGGTATGGTATTTTCTCTTAATTCCCCCATCTTGCGAATCTACCCAATCTTCAATTACTCTCATAATTCTAAAGTAAATACACTTTTGGCATGTATACATGTAATTTATATTTGCACATCTCAAAAACATGTTTCCATCCCGGACCTGGACACTCAGTGCCATAATGCAAAAGTACTCAAGGAAGTTTGTTCTCGTTGCTTTTCATTGCATTCAGCTTCAAGTTCCAGTCCAGATTTAAAAACTCAAAATGTGTTGATTCCCAGGATTTATTTATTTCGTAACGTACAGAGGAAAAACTAAAGAGAAGGATTAGAGCTAAAAACTAGTAGTAGAAGTTTCAAAGTATGTACGAGCAGGCTGTTCGAAACGACTGAATGAATAAAATGGAGCGACCAAGTACAAAGTGTTGTCGCAGTAATGCTCACAGGACACATGCACAAAACTTACAATTATTTCTTTCGAAATTATTTTTTGCCACCAGCAGTATCTTTAAATGCAACTAGTGTATTCGTTTTTGGACATTTTACCGGATAAAACGTACTACCTCTACCTAGAAACAATGCATACTCTATTTGAGATTAAAGTTGGTGGAGCTTACTAAAGTTTTGCAATTTTCCAAGTCTTGTTGAGAATGCGGAAGGGAGAGATCGACAAAGATACTACACTTTTAAATCTTTTTGCCGTATAACAGTTACGCATGGAGAAGCGCAAATTTATCTCTGGGCCAGATTAGTGACATGCTTTGTTTCTCCTTTGCATGAATACTAATTGCAGAAAATATAATGCTTAAGCGTGCCTTTCTATAGATATACAATCTAAATATACATGGGTATAAGTTTTTTCTAAGTTTTACAAATGTCAGTTGCAACAAAGCGTTTATTGAATAACTTGCGACACTGTAATAATAATAAAAGGCCATGACCCGAACCTACATGTTTGGTATGATAGCGAAAGGGTTGAATGCACATTATCTTCTGTAACTTTCCTATTTCCTACCCACCGTAATCTGTCCAATGAACGCAAAACGCAAGTATGAAGGATTTTAGGGTTTTATAATAAAAATGATTTTAGCCGGTGGGTGCCGCCAAGACCCTTTGAAGATCGATGTCAACTTATAAACCGCTGTGCTGCAAATTAATTGGTAGTAGATAAGCTTAATCGGCGAAAAATATTATGCTAGCACATATACGCGAAAATAATTCGTTCGGTCATACACATGTAATTTGAATATTATGTACTCAATTTTTAACAGTTTATTAAAGTAGGTCGGAAACTTTTCGATTGTGGAGTATTGACTTCTTTGGAGCAATCGGGCTTTCTCTGCAGCCACTGTATCATCATCTTCTTCATTTGCTTTCAAATCTTGCTAATGCTAGCTAATTTGGTGAAGAGTACTCTGCATTGCCATTTAATCGAAAAGCAGTGTAGTGCATCTCGTTTGGATCAACGACAATAATCTTTTCATTTTCCTATACTGCTCCTCGGTCAAAGACGATATTCTTCTCAGAATTTGTATGTTAATGCGAGCCGTAACTTTTCGTAAAGAGCCCGGGTCTGTAAGTTTCAATTTTCTTTGTACCATTTTATTTTAGAACCATTTGGTGTCAGTTCCAGAGTCAGGTTAGCTTTCTTTGAAAC
>JAHZMZ010000848.1:0-13558 GCA_027743805.1 Lepidocyrtoides sp. E14
GTTGGCTGTAGTATCGGTATGGGTCTTTGGAAAGGCAGATTATTATGCGGAATGGCAAATCTATTATTCACGGGGAACGTGTTACTTGGTTGGTGTTTTTGTGGGAGAGTTTGCTGTGTAAAATTGTAGTTTCCAGGTCCCGGTAACTGAAGGTTGAGATTTTGATGACGGAATGCCTGTCGTGGTTGAAAAAATGGTATTGGTTGCTCCAAGTTGGAATCCTGTCGATTCTCAATAGATGGCTCAAAAGAATTTGTATCAATTTTGGGAGTGTTATGTGTCGCATATAAGTGGTCTGCAGAGACTTGTCGAAATGGAGCATTTATAACTCTCGTTACAAGATCCTCTAAACTCGACTTTGAATCAGCTCGTAAGCGTTCATCTATAGTGCTTTTAGACAATGAAGCAAGATCTTCAGCTTTTAATACATTGTTACTACTGCTGTCTGGACCACTTGAATTCTCGCTCAAGTTTTCTCCAATTTCTTTGTCACTGCTAATTCGGAGTACAGACTCTTTATTTGATGGAACCTCTAATTTCTCTAATCCAAACAAAGTATTTTCTAAAAGTTTGTTCTTGTCACTATCACTGTCAACCTTTGCAGCAGCAGTGGATAATGACAAATAGTTGGGTACGTCATTTAAAGACAGTAACTTCACATCTCCACTTGTACTTGCAACAATCTTTTCTAATGAAGCAGCATTGCCATTTTCACTTTTCACAACAGTCATTTCTGGATAGTTCGTAAGACTTTGATAGGATGGAAATCCTACCAAGTTGAGGTAATTGTGTATCTGAGGAAGCTGTGGCTGTAAAGTTTTGAAGCATTAACGTAAATTTTACATGTGGAACTGGGATTTAGGTTTTACACGTATTTCTCTAATATTTTATTTATATTTGTTCAAAGTGCATACCTTTGTAAATCCATAATTTTGTCCTCCAAATTTATTCACATAAATGAAGGAGTTGGTTGTTGCATATGTGGCCAGCGAATGCGCCTGCACACAAGTATATGCACCACAATGAAAAATCTGATTGTCGATTGTCGATACTTTTTGGTATTATTCAGTAAAAATAAGATTTTTATCTTGCCAATTTTACAGCTTACCAAATGATGACTACCGCCTTCTGCAAATGGGCATAAAATACTGACTAGTATTGCTACCGCTGTTATCGACCGGGCAGGAGTTGTCCATGTGCACTTCATGATGAAATTTTGATATCAAGTGTTGAAAATAATGTTTGATGCTCGTATTTTGTACATCAAGTTGAAAATAAAATATTATAGGACCAGTCTGTGACGGCTTCTGTTCTTTGACTTACAAGTTTTCATGTTTTCCTTCCATCCATTAATCTGAAGAATGTTTTAGACAGTTTTATTAACAATTTCGAAAACCGGAAGCTTTGCACTTTTAGAATGTAGGTATTGATTTACTCATTCAAATGAGTAAAATGACTTTTTTTCAGCATCCACAACATACACAGAAGTTTTGCCTACATCCAAGATATATTATTGCTACAAAAGCTACCTATGTATTATTAATAGCTATATAGCTGATAAGAGAATCAAGTTGAGTTGAGAAGCACAATAACCGTATCACATCAGCACCTGCAAATTACAGTTACACCTTACACAAAATGCAACCATGTAGCAGCAATAATTTTATTTTGCCGAAAGGACGTTCAGCGACACCGAGCTCGTTTCTCATGCATACCTATTTCCACCTTACTCTTGTAATCTTACAAAATCGTCTAGCGTCTGCTCGTTATTACGTTTATTTAATCTAGCAAGTTACTTCTATTTCATACTCACTTCAGATGTTACTCGTCGTCACCACGCACGCATCGTTGTTGTCTTACATTTCTCTTTGTTGCAAATTGAAGCAGTTATCTTCTTTCCAAGCAATCAAAGTTTTTGGCTTGTATATAAGCAGGACAACAATGGTCAAACCTTTATGATAATGCCTTCTTCTTATCTTTTTCTTTGCTATGGTATGTCAGTGCAGTCTATACTTTAACCTATTTAATCTGTAACATGAAATGACGCCCTTTGCAACAAAATATAATTTGTAAAAAATGACGCATGTCGCATGTCATGTCTTTTCTTGAAGTCTTCAGTAATAATTATATCATTGCAAGTTGGACTTCTATATCTCCAATTATTTGTGACATAGGCTGTAGAGTTGATGTTAAAAGCATGGAAAAGTTATGATGAACTATTTTCCAATCTCCTCCCTGTCAAACCAAAGTTAGCTCCACTTGAAATCAATCTGCATCAGTACCAGTGGTAAACTTTTTATTCAATCATGGTGATCGTAAAAAATAGTTTTTGATATTCATTCAGAGCAGGCAGCTAGACAAAACAAATGCCCTAAAGTGTTGATGTATAATAAAATATGCATGCGCGTGCACAGCACAGCAATTTCTTTCCTAATTATGTTGGCGTGTTTTATAATCAGCGTACTCATTTATTTCTTGTTTGTAACAACAACAGTCAGCAAATTCAAGAATTTGGTTTTTTGCCGAAAACTCTCCCTCTGTCATTGATTTAAGCAACATCAATACTGCATACAGTATCAAATAGTTGAGTATAATATAAACCAAATAAAATTGTGATAGTAGCCCTTCCGCCTTTTCTGCCATTCCTTCAGTACGTGGAAGGGGAGGACTGATCATCATATTATACACCTTAGACCGTCTATATTGAAATTGTATCATCATCCATCACCATCAGTTTCACTACTATATGCACCAAACATACATAGGTAGGTAATTGTTGTCATGATAAACCAATGATTTGTATATTACCGACTCAGTGACCACTGAGACATCATCGGACCGCCCATCAACATTAAAAGGATTTTTGCCGTATTTACATCTTCCCAATTTTTAGCTGAGATAAGGCGTTTGTGGGTATGTAGCTGCAGAGTTCCTGTCGCGTCGTCATAAAATCTTTTTTTTTTAAGACAGTGAAATAACTACATTAAGCGAATTACATACAAATTGAGTAAGTATACCTAAGACATCTCGGAGTTACAATGGTTCTTCAAATTCAATTGATGATAATCATGCATGGTCGGTTTATATATACTCCTTTGTTTTTGGGCGTGTACCCTACCTTATTTATTGACTGCATACCTATATCCGAATGCCTACTTACTTGCTAGTTTTGCTGCTTGTTTGTCCTAGTAAATACTATACTAAATACATTCTACCTACATGCATATGCTTTTGTCTGTTTACTGTTTACAAGCACAAGCTTGTATGAATAAAACCAAATAATTCAATTTTAAAGAACATAAACAATAAATAAGGAACTTTCAAGGACATCTCCAAATTTTGATCTGTACAGATTGCAGATAGTATTTATGTACGTTTCCCCATTTTTTAAAGTTGAAAAATAAAGAGAGTAGAAGAAACTATCTACAAATATGTTTACTCATGCGATGTGTGGCTATCCTAGTATTACTTACTCTTGAAGCTGTTACAACTACGTATTTATAACTTGCAGTTACGGTAACATACATACATACATACCTGTAAGTTTATAGGTACTAATTATACTCATTAACTTGCATGCAAATCGCATGTAACTTGCTGATTTTGTCCGATATGCCTGTCCGTTCATTCGTGTCCGTGAATCGCATAATCTATAAAATAAAAAAACATCGAAATTTGTAGGATTCCTATGTGAAAACGGGTTTTCTCTTGGTTTTCTAGACCATGCATGTAGTGTCTTTTTATGGAACTGAACCAGGGAGTCATTAAAAAGAGGATGGGATACTTTTGAAATGCTTGGAATTTGGAAACAAAAATTTTAAATGGGAAGATACATGGGGATGAGGAATGCGAATGAAGGATATGAGGATGAGATGGTGTACAAGGCCCCTGGTAACCAGCGATGATATCGCAATAGTCATGAATAAACTGAGATTATCTATATTTTACCAAGAGACGGTGAAAATCAATGATATTTTCTAAAGATGTGGCGACGACTGCATAAAATAAAAAAAATTATGGACCGTGTCACGGAGTTCTCAGCTTATTGACAAAGATCAGTAGTTGTATACGGAAATCGCGAAGGGCAGATACGGTTTTACAAGTTTGAAGTTACGAAGTGCCTTCGCGATTTCCATGTACAACTACTGATCTCTGTAAATAAGTAGAAGACTCCTTGTTTTGGTCCGTTTTTTAACACAGTGGCACACTCTTTATATATTATAATATGTATCTCGCTGGTGGAAGAAAATGCTTGTAAAAATTTGAAAGCATGAGAAAGAATTTTTTTTTCATCGATTGTTTTTATTTTTGTTTCGTTGCTATCCAAGAGGTTGAATCAAATTTGAACATCTTACACCAATGACGTTGATAAATAAATTAAATGACCGTTAATTTATTTATAAACGTTTCATTGGGGACACATTTTCAAGTTTGATTCAGCCTTGGTTGTTATCCATGTCATCTCGACTGCTCAAGCGTCAAGCACTAGTTTTTATCCCCTTACTTTGTACCCTAAAACTTGTTCCTATTAATATTTACCACACAATACCTGTAAGAAAGAAAAGTGCATTTATTGCACAAACTTCCACGTTAATACTCCCTTTAGCTGACCTAAGACTTACGATAACATACAGAATGTCCTTTCTCGATTGCCTGCGTAAGTTGATCTCGACTAGCCCCAATAATAAAACTGATTGCATAACCATACCCAATGGCCAATATCTTTAGCTGCATAGATACTTACATGTCTTATTCGCTTATGAAAGGTTGAAGACTTGCACTTGAAGCAAACAACCAGCAAGGCATGTCAGAAGTTGACAAAAAGTGTGAACTTTTTATGATCACCAGCATGATAGCATGTCTTTCAGCATTGCTGCATCAAAAGCTTGATTTATTAAGATCGCCCAACATTGTTCATTATCATTAACAGCGAACAGTAATTGACCATTACCTGTAAATGTTGCAACTTGCAAGTTACACAGCTACTGTTCTCAGATAATCGTGCTAGGTCAACTCTTCTTTTTGATTGAAAGTGTATACTTACCAGATATGCATACAAAATGTTTTATAGTATCTACATACGTTGTATTCATTTTGATAACACTTGACACTTCATCCATATATGCATAAAGACGCGATCATCATCCTACTTGTTGATTTTACCCTTTTGAAATGTCTTTTACTCCGGTCTTTAATAAATCCAAAGACCTCTAATCTAGAGGGGCAATATTATTGGGTTATCAGGTAAATAAGTTAAGTTGTGCAACACAAGGGTGGCCGGTAATCGTCAGCTTTAGCTTTTTAGTTGATCATCAAGCCAAGAACTTTCAGAAATTCCTTTTGCACAATATGAGACAAATAAAATATAAGCACCATACATTCTATCATAGTAACATCACAATCTATTTCTACAGTAGTTATATTTTGATTTCGTGTTTGTTGAGATAGTTAGTTACCTTTGTCGCCATTTGGTCAAGTCGCTTAATATTTATCTTGTTTTTGAGTGAAACAAATCTAGTTGATGTCACTCTAATATGAACAGTGACAAAAATAGATTAAAACAAATTGCTTCTAATATATTTGGGTACTGAAGAGGCTGATGCCTTCACATTAGAGAGCGAGTGAGTAATGTAATAGAAAATAAGGTGAGGGTTATATGTAAGATCACATTACGAAACATTTTGATATATGCCAACAGTGCGTCGGTAAACTGCTTAAAGTTAAGATGATTGAAAAATAAAAGTTACAAGGTATGTAAATGTGTATCAAACTATCGTTTTTTATTATGTACCGCTGTCTATCAGTCCTCCTGTCTGCTTTTAGGGATAGAATAAGGTTTACCAATTTTACCATCTCACAAAGTTGGTTTTGTAAACAGTGCAAAAAATAATCTGTAATGTTCGCTTGATAAATTCCTTTTCATTTTTAATGTTTTGAAGCCCAAAAATATTATTATTACCTTACCGGTTTCCCCACAATACTTGGCAAACTGTTGTTAGCATACTTAGCTAGTATTAAATGACCAAAAATTCCTTTTCATTTTTAATGTTTTGAAGCCCAAAAATATTATTATTACCTTACCGGTTTCCCCACAATACTTGGCAAACTGTTGTTAGCATACTTAGCATTAGTATTAAATGACCATACAAAAATTCAGCTTAAATATTGCTCAGCCCTTGGACTCTTAAAATTCGTCCCTTTTTATTCTGTCTTGGTACTACATATGCGCAGAAAAATACTGCTTTATTGTTCTCACCAAATGTCATCCTTCTCAAATCCTTTGCATTAAAGTAAGTCGTAAAAGATTTATGGGAGCGACAACTCAGTGCTTTAAATACATTATGTAGGTTGTATAAATTGTACCTGTTGTTGGTTAGTAGCTCAGCATGCACAATGCACAACTGCATAAGTATGAATGTAATTGGGTCACCCCTGAACTGAAAAAAATAATAAATTGCTCCTGGAGATTGATTTTTGTGAGCTCCGTGCATTTCCACATTATCTTGCCGACAAAAAGGTTGCGTTATTTTGTAGTAAATTAATGAACGTGTTTTTTATTTTACCTCTGGATGCAATGCCAACACAGGTGGTCAGTATATACCAGTGTATGTAATTAATTAGTAATTTCATTCTGTAGTTGTAAATGGAATTGTTCCTGGTCTCCTGCCGCGTGCACTGATTGTGAAATATTACAGAAAAACTACCCAAGACCCAAACCAATGTACGCCTTAGAACATAATCGGCTAATAAGTAAAAACTAAAATTGCTTCTTCAGTTCTGTATGATGGATTGTCTTGTTGTTAAACAAAAGCCTATCGTGATGAAATTAAGACAAAATTAACAGCAAGTAATTCTGAAGGTTTTAATGCATTTGTTGCACAGAGAAATTCCTGGCTTCATTTCAACCATTTACTAATGTGTAAAATAACTCAATAAGAGCGTATTTAAAAAATGTACATCATAAAAAATATATTATTATGAAAGTCTGTTCTGTGCTTCGTGGAAATGCACCCCACTACTTCAGACTATGATGTTCAATGGAAACCATATAAATTTTTTGATGGGCGACCCATCATATATATCGGTCTCTAAATGTTCATTTCTTTTTTAATTTATTGTACTCTACGAGTTGGCTGTACTACTTGCCAACTGAAAGTTCTTCAAATTCAAATGACCAGCATATTTATTTTTTAACTGTTTTTTTGCTATTTAGTTGACCATTGTGACTGACTGGAAATGAGGAAAGGAAAGTAAACCCCAATATAACGCTATTCAAAAGCTATTGTAATAATGATTGTTACTTTAAGTGCATCAATCCAAGAATTTATTTATGGTTCCTAGTAGAAAGTTCTTAAAATCAAATTTGATGACACTTCAATCGACATGTACATATAACCAAAGATTGATTAGGTGTATCACATTTTACAGGAAGATCAGTTACTATTATTTCAGAAAAAAATGTACACAATGAGAGTATTGACTATTGACTGAAATATCAGGCATGTTGCTTAAAAGGATAAGAAAGAAAATGTGCATTTTATCACGTTTTTCTACATGTACTTGCATGATGTGTTCATTTGACCGTTGAGTTTGTTACCACTTCTACCTTGCTGCTTCTTTATATTTAAAACACCTAACCCATGTAAGCATTTTCTAGTGTATATTTACAAGTGACACTAGAAAAAATTCGACGGGTTGTAAAAGTGAAAGCGTAAACATATATTTTATTGTTGTCCTTGACCAATATGTCAGTTTGAGTACCTACGTAGTCGTATGGTGAGAAGGTTTTTTTTCTCGTAAAAAATTTCCTCTCCTGAGAAAATCCCCATGCCGTGGACCAAATGAGTAGCTATAAAAACGTCGTTTCAATTTTAAAGAATGCGTATAAATTTTTATAACAGGGTCCCAGACAAGTTGTACCTGCCTGTGAAAATTTCAGTCAGATTGCTTATATTTTCATGTCAAGAAAATTACATAAATAGATGCAATCGAAGGTGTCTTATTGTCAGTTTGTAGCTGCGGATATAAGTATCCTGCTAAATTATCAAACAGTTCTGAAATCATATGAATTTGTGTAGCTTTAGGAAAAATTGTGGAAATATGGCATCTATTTTACAAGTGGGACTAATAATCTCTTTGTTGTCACTAGTTCTGTGCGAACAACCACAACAAGAGCAGGAAACACAGCTTGCCAAAGTAAGTAGCAATTTACTAGATTAATATATTACGAAAAAAACTGATTTTTGTCATGATACGTGTATTGTGAACTCATTGTGCATATAAATTAAATTGACCCAAAACTAATTTGGTCTGTTTTTTTCAGGTAGTACAAGGATGGGTTCCAAAAGTGAGAAGAACATTCCGTAGGCTGAATACTCTGCCCCCAACCGTTGGAATTGGTTTACCAGCTTATCAAAACTCCCCGTCGTCTAGCAATGTTGCTCTATCACCTATCAACTACTCTATTCGCCTACGTCCTAGGGCACCACGCTGGTCATCCGTGCTGGGAAACTATCAGCTTCCTGTCTACACAAGTGGCCCAATGGTGAATACTTTCCGTCGGTTGAGAACCAGCCTTCCTTTAACTATTCCCTCCTCGGATACTGTTAGCAGCGATTCGGAAGAAACTTCTGTACAGCAGCCATTATCAGAACAAGTTGGTCGTTTAAGGTTCCTAGGCTGGTTGTTTGGACGCCCGGCAATTTCACCATATCCTGATTATTCCTCGCTTGAACACGCAGCAGGACTTCCATCGTACGGTCCGGGTTCACGATTTCCATCATTACCATATCGTCCCAGTTCTCCCATGGTTGTTGAAGAATGTGTGGAGCTGTTGGACCCTCTGTCAGGTCACATTGTTGAGGAATGCCAGGATTTGCCATATTATCATTGAAAGTATATTTTACGGCTTTACAAATCATGATTTGTCATGATTATGAGTTATAATTCATTTTCATTGTTTTATTGTTTCATGAAACTCTTTGCATTTTACTAATATGCATGATAGCAAAAGTTTAAAATTATTATTTATTAAAGTAAGCATTTTTCAGGGATGTAATGTAAATCAGCACAATAATTTTTTCTTGTACTTTTACTAAATGAAATAAAATATTGCAACTCTTTGCCATGTCTAAAAAGTACCTTAAAAGGTCTATGTAACCTTTTGACTTGTCTTAAAATTTCTTTTTTTCAGTACGGAAATGGATATTCTGGATGACTCGTAGCACTGTTTGAAAGAAATTAGAGATAAGACAGAATGTTAGCAATCATTTTGAAATCTAATGGCTCCATCAATTGAAGCTTTTATAAGTGTAAACATACCTGGGAAATTCTCTAAACGATCTTCCCTCTTCCCCTTGATCCAACTTTACTATTCTCTCCATTTCATGCTCAGTCAGTTCAAAATCAAAAATCTATGAAACAAAGAGATACATTTGATTACAGCATTCAACAGCATTCTTCATTAAAAGTATATTAAAATATTCAAAGAAATTTACGTTTATATTTTGGCACATTCTCTCTGGATTTGAACTTTTTGGAATCACAGTAATATTTTGTTGAATTAGAAAACGAAGTAGTATTTGAGATGCTGTCTTGTTATGAGCGTTTGCGATTTCCAATATTGTTTCATCACTCAAAAGAGCAGGGAGACTTTTGCCACTAAAAGTTTTACATTTTGCTTTAAAATCTATTTAATAGTCCATGTTATTGTACAAATTGCTCAGTTTACCTTCCAACAAACCGGCCAGGGGACCCTAACGGCCCGTATGCAGTCATTGTTATGTTGTTCCGCTTGCATATTTGTTGTAGCACTGGTTGTTGAAAATATGCATGCATCTCCACCTACACGTGACGTGATAACACAGTTTTTTATAAATAATAATTAAGATGGGGACAATGAGTGTAAAAGAAAAGTTTTTGCCAAAAATATGAACCTCAAATACATAGATGTAGTACAAAACTCTTTTTCAACCAACCTGAAGATTTGCCGGTCTAACGCGAGCAACGTTCATAATGCGTTCGATTTGTTCTGTGTTAAAATTTGAAATTCCAATGCTCACAGCCTTGCCATTCTCTACTAGCCGTTCCATTGCTTTCCATACCTCTATTAAATTTGTCGTCATATCCAAATCCAGGTCTCCCAGGTCATTCTTTGTGGGTGCGACGTTATCATCACCTTTGTACTTTAGGCCAAATGGCCAGTGCACGAGATAGAGATGTATGTAATTGGTTTGTAATTTTTTTAAAGAAAGATTTATAAAGTGATCAACCAATTCAGCTTGCATGCCTATCCAGGGAAGCTACAAGAAAAACAGCTATTTTAATAATTGTCGAAAACCCATTGTATTGTTGGTTGGTTAATGTATTGTGCTTCTCCTACATGTTCCAGTGCTGCCTGATCTTGCGATGGATTTGTCATCTTGACATTTATGTAGAAATGAGGAGTTGTGCGTATTTATTAACTTTTATACTGAAAATATTCTCAGGCCCCTTGCATTGTGTTAAGTACCTGCCAAGTTCCCATTCCCACAAGTGGCATTGTCTTTCCATTGTAAAGCTTAACAAACCTGGACATTTTAATAACTCTATAAATATACAAAACTTAATGATAGGAGGTTTCTCCCAAATTTTGGTATTTGACAGTGGAATTATTAAAACTTTCAATGCTGATTCCAAAAAAGTTTCGGTTTAATGATGGTGATGTACACAGATGTACTGGGGAGTAGCTGCGATTTATTAACAACCAGCAACATTCAGCTATTTGGCGTGCACAAGACTTAATATTGTACTCCAATCATTAGGGTAAGTATATAAAATAGTGTACATGCAAATGTTATTTTTAAATGACATCTGGCTTAACAACACTTTCACTGGTTGAAAATGCCTAATTGGTCCCTCCAATGCATGTAATACGTAAGGTGAAAAATATGCAGAGGAGATTTGTGTAAAAGAGTCAAGAGCATGTGGACTCTTGAACACATGTTTCACTGCAAAAAAGATTATCTACCTTGGCTTTACTTGCCTGTTTGTCCTTGAAATCAAAGTATTTCAGAGTCTGAAAATTCAGGCTGTTTGATGATATGAACAAGGAGAAAAAACCAACCATATCATAGTTGATAGTGGGATAGCAAATCAATATTCCAGTCACCACGAAAAGCATAAAGGTATGTACACAATAGTACACGTGTAGCTGTTTAAATTAAAAAAGGTTGCATAAAATAAAAACATGCATTTTTATTTGATAAAGGACTAAACAAATTTTTACTCATCGTGTACTTTGATGAATAAATGCTGTTATATTTCTAGCAGAAAAGAAACGTTCTGTTTTCATAATTTAACAATTTTTTAGCAATTTATGATTTGTTCAGTCGGAAATGGTAACCGAAATAAAGCCGCTAAAGTTAACGAGGAAATAAAGCCGCTGAAGAAGATCAAAGTATTTGATCGAAAACTTCACAGTAAATTAAATCAAAATGACCTCTTATACCGTTCCTTCTAATCATAATTAGAATATTACTGGAAAAGTAAGAGTAACAAAGTCTTTGGTTAAGCAACTAAAATCAATAGTACTATTTCTAGTAGGTCATAAAAGTAATTAGGAGCCCTTTCGCTGCTGTGTCCTGACTCATTAGTCATCATTATGTAGTCTTTNAAAGTCTTTGGTTAAGCAACTAAAATCAATAGTACTATTTCTAGTAGGTCATAAAAGTAATTAGGAGCCCTTTCGCTGCTGTGTCCTGACTCATTAGTCATCATTATGTAGTCTTTAGCGAATGACACTTCACGCACTACTATAATTAGGGAGAATTCATGAAAGCTTGCTTAAGGGCTCAAAGCTCTTCATTTATAGTTCACACTTTCTAGCACAGATTAATCTATTTACTCTCAAAAGACACATCTCATTTACCAAAACATTTCCTATAAACTTTTTTGAGAAATGAAATACTTTTTCAGTTGAAAGATTGATTTGTAGCATTTAAAAATTTGAAATTTTAACAGTCTCCAGAAAACCAAACCTGCCATTTCTTGTTTTACAACTAAAAGCTAGCAATCATGAAGAACTTCAATTTTCTTTCGGCTTTGCTTGTTTTTATCATACTCTCAGTAGTGGGTCCGGTTTCACCGAAAGGTCAGTTTGTGGAACCCCTTCTTTTTGGATTAAAGGTTAACATCCCTTACGACATGGCAAATCTATTCAACCGATTTCCTTTCCAAGGAATACTTTCAGTAGTGGGTCCGGTTTCACCGAAAGGTCAGTTTGTGGAACCCCTTCTTTTTGGATTAAAGGTTAACATCCCTTACGACATGGCAAATCTATTCAACCGATTTCCTTTCCAAGGAGCTTTATCTGTTGTACTAGGATTGGGAATGGCTGGCATTTTATTTTTTGGAGTGATAACTGCACCTTTTGGATACATGTTTGGTGTTCCCTCTGAGAAATATGTAATGGGTGCTTATTCTTTTCATCCTCGTAGTGGTAGAATGTTTAGTGAAAATGAGTCATACTATTATCCAAGTTCCGTGTTGTTGGATTATGTGAGGAGTGAAAAAAATTCTCCGAAAACAATATTTAGTGACCAACGTCAGTTACGGGATGAAATTGAAAATCACGAGCAGCAATGTTGCCAAACTTTCTTGCACTATTTTGATTCAGTGATTGGCTACTTGGATTATTGGGAACCCGGTTTTCTCCAACAGTGGAAGCCATCCTTGAGTGTGTTGCGAAATCGACTTGGGGGCAAAGTGGGCAAGGATATTGTGAAAGCAATGGAGTCCACTTTGAGTACCACATATACTCCAGACTTTATAGACAGCATGTTTTACATGATATCTGAAAAGGAGACTGATGTTCGTAATCAAGTCTGTCAGCAGAGAATGGTTTGCCATGCCCATGGAACTCTTCGGTACATTCCTTCCACATTGTTGAAAATTTATCATAAATTCAGGTAGGTCAAGTTTTGTTTTCTAAACAGCCTTATAACAAACTATATTCAAAAGTTACGAGTACTGAGTTGTAGAATTTTAATATAATGTTTTATAATTTTTTGCAGCAAGAAATTAACAAATGTTCCTGATGGTTATGTGGAAGCTATGATGCTAGGAATGAAGAATGAAACTCTCTGTTCAGAAATATATTCAGCCTGCCAGGACAATGCGTTTACACTAACCTTGAAAAGTTATTTGAGCCTTCTTCCCGACAAAACACAGATCAACAAAATGCCTAGGCGGAAACAAAAAATGTATAGTAGTATGAATTTTCTCAAATAAAATTGAGTCAAATGATAAGATACATGGGGTTATAATGGATAAAATTAATTTATTTGCCAATTTGTTTAATAATTGAGTAAAATGTTGCGACTTTGTTGTTGTTGAACAGGGATGTTTTCTCACAGATATGGTAAAAAATGCATAGGTACATATATATATGTACAAATTATTAGTGGACCATACCATATTATTGTACGTTTTATACTACCTGTAGTTACTTAAAATGCATGTGCACCCATTCCTATATTGCTCAAACATTTTATCAGTAAATGTATACCAGAAGCGATCT
>JAHZMZ010000849.1:2769-13540 GCA_027743805.1 Lepidocyrtoides sp. E14
GATAAAATGCATAAATTTGTCTGCGAAACGATAAATAAGCACAAAGATATTGTGACTGATACAGTTTTCGAAGAATTCTGCCCAAGGTAAGGATTCCACCTTATTTCATTTTTAGGGACTTATTTTCGGTCATAACTATATTACGCTATTTATTTGAACAAGTTGAAATATTCGTGTTCATTTGTAGTGATTTTATCGAGGGATACTTACAGGAAATAAGGAAAACCAAGGATGAGTCATCCAGTTTCTTCGGTGATATTGGTGGTAAGAAGCGTATCCATTTATCTGCATTGCAAAGTATCTACAGCGGAGTATACCTCAGCAGTTAATGGAGTTAATAATATCGATGGAAAATTTTAAATGGCTTGTTTGTGTCGATTTCTTACCTAGAGAGAAACCTGAAGGCCGTTTGTGGCGACTTGTTTCAAGGGTTAGATGAAAAAATAATTTCATAAGTAAAATCTTTCGTATCTCATCTCACCCTTGAACATCTCAATTTAGTAGCTTTAGCTACGCATAAAAATGCATACAATATTTTCATGTTTTATTTTATCTGAACTTTTAGTGGATCAGAAACGACTGGAATAACTTTGACATGGGCTATCTTGTTCCTCATGACACATCCCGATGAGCAGAAAAAATTGCAGGCTGAAATTGATCAAACATGGGCTATCTTGTTCCTCATGACACATCCCGATGAGCAGAAAAAATTGCAGGCGGAAATTGATCATGTAGTTGGGCACAACAGACCACCTCAACTGCATGACAGACTAAAGTAAAACAAACTATCGATTAAGCACTCTATGTTTTAGAATTCATGATTTTTCCTCATTTTCTTTGAACAAATCTCGTTATTTTAAAATTAAAGGATGCCGTACACAGAAGCTGTAATTTTAGAAACAGCGAGAATGGGTTCTGTTATCCCTTTGGGTGTATTCCACTCTGCCCTAGTAGACACCTACTTTCACGACTGTTTCATTCCAAAGGGAACATGGATATGGTGCAACCAGTACGCAGTTCACATGGACGATCATATGTGGGGAGATCCTGAGGAGTTCAAACCTGAAAGGTTTCTCTCAAAAAGTGGGGAATCAGTCGCAGTCGTAAGAAATCATGAAAACTACCTCCCTTTCTCCGTGGGAAAACGGGAATGTCCGGGAAAGTCCCTTGCAAGCGATACTCTCTTCCTATTTATTACCAGCATTTTCCAAAGATTTACTGCCAAGCCAGCACCAAGATTTCCTATACCTGACATTCTCGACTCTGATGATGGATTTTTTCGTGCGCCGAAACCATTCTCAGTTGTGATGCAGAAAAGGGCAACGCTGATGAACACTCCGATAACTATAACAGTATCGTGAAGAACTGAAACTGAATTCTAAAACAAATATTTTTTGTGTATATACTTAAGTACGAATTAATTTTATAGTCATTCATAATATTACATCGCGTAAATAGTTTAGACATGAGCTTAATTTGTAATTTTAATTTATTTCTGGCACATGTAGTTTCAAAGATATACCGCGAGTCAAATATGGAGTTTTAATGGTCTTCATGGTTCCAATTTTTCAAATGACTGTATGTAATTGCACTATTATTAGGCAACGCGATTCTACGAAAATTTTGCCACATACAACATAAATAGCTGCTTCAATTACACTATAAATACATACAGTAGAACCTCCGATTAGTAGCACCTCAAGGGGAAAGTATTTTCAGTCTGTAATACGGAGGTGCTACCAGCAGGAGAGCCTCCATGTAAAAGCAGTAGCCACTATGTGAGGGTTTTGAAATTTTTGCTGAAATTTTTTATTTGCATACATGGCGGCATTGACAATCTTGCATATATACATACACACGGAGAGGTTCTAAAATTGATAATGATTGCTTAATTAATTGTTTTAACTAAAATAGTTTTTGATAAATACATATGCATACATAAATACATGAGCTGAAGACATGAAATGATGACCAAAAGTTAGTTAGCTGTATCTGTCTTCGACATGACTCAACGCGGCGACTAGCTAAGTTGCATGAAAAATAGTTTTTAAATTATGAAAGTCTGAAAATATAAATAATTTCGTTTATTTTATTACAAAATCAGTCTTTACAGTCTTAAACAGGAGTATATTACAAGGTACTTACAAAACAAATATCTAACCCTGCATAAATCCAGGTTTGAGCGTTCAGTTGTTTATTTTGCATGAATACTGGGTTATTTAATACAACTGGTCGCATCACCTACAAAACTAGCTTAGTATATTACAAGGTACTCACAAAACAAATATCTAACCCTGCATAAATCCAGGTTTGAGCGTTCAGTTGTTTATTTTGCATGAATACTGGGTTATTTAATACAACTGGTCGCATCACCTACAAAACTAGCTTTCTACTGCAACTGGTAACTTAGAAATTGAAATCACAAATGTTTCCGGTTTACATGATTGGTTTCATTCATACACTACCACGAAAATCTCCCTGTCAACTTCCATCTTTGGAGCTCACAACCATCAAAACGTCTCCATTTGTTTCCTCCATAAATGTAAACTCCATTTTCCATGGTGCATTCTCCATCAATCAACCTCTTCAGAGCTTTTTTATCTGGCACCTGTACCTTTTTTTGTTCCAGACTTTCAAGTTGTAAATATATGTGTACACACACTTTTCCCGGATGTTGATGCTCGGCATACTGCATTTTTTACGCATACGACATTTGAGTCTATTCTGAGTTTCAACTTGACTAACGTCAGCTTTCGTCGCCATCACAAAGATTACCCATTTTGTAACCATACATATATGATGCACATAATTCTACCATTCATTTTGAGATTGAGTAACCAGCAAGCAGTGCGATGTAGGCGTACATTTATTTACATCTATAAATAAACCGGCAGTACCAACACATACCCAAGTGACGAAGTCATCACTGAAAACCCGCGATGTAAGCAATGTTGGTATAAATCGAGACAACGTAAACAGACAACTTGGATAACGTTAGAATCAGATCCGTCTTGAAGAGTAGATATTAATTGACACCCCACTTGCTATATCTAACTCAACTAAAAATTTCGTAATCGTCATACTGTTAAAAGCGTTGCGAAATATTTAAAAAATTTATGCTTATAGTGATAAGTGATCAAAATGCTTTCCAGTGATATGCTACTTGCCATATAAAGCTATGATAAAAATTTGAAATCGTAATGGTATTTAACGGTTATCGTTATACGACATCCTTCAAAATAGGAGGTTCACGTACCTGAGTGACCTATTCTTAACAGAACTTGAAAATTCGTTACCGTTTTTGAGTTCTCGTGACACAGACGGACGGACAGACATCGTGATTTCAATAAGTGACTTTGTCACTTAATAATCATTCAATTGGAAGACAACTTATATCTATTTCAGTATCTGCTTGGGTGCTGCTAAGAAAAAGCATGACGTGAGTGTTTTTGTGAAGCATTTCCAATTCGTAAAAATGTAAACTAAATTGATCAATTTAAAGCCATGTTTTTATGATACATGACGCAAAGTAAATTTATCTGAGAGTACAAACAAAGTGTTATTCAAAAAATGGTTTGCTGTTAATTGGTAAGGTCAATCCAGCCCAAGCCAATGCAGGCTGCATTAAACTATGACTAATTTACTACAAATGCTCATTTGATTCAGATGCTGCTGGTGCAAATATTTTTAATGAAATTGTAAAAAATAATTATGAAATACGAAGAGAAGCGACAATTTTTCTGCTTTTTGGCAAACAGTTTCTTTGCATATATTACATTGCCGGTCAGCATTTCAAGTTGCACAAGTTTCATTTAAATATTATTGATAAACCACATTAAAAAATTTGATGTAAGCATGCACAATGAAATTTTTTTATATCATTATCCTTTATAATATCTTAATGATATCTGGCTTGATCCTGAATATTTCGGCCATTGGCTACGACTAGGGAAAAAAATGTCAACTTATTACGTCTCACCCTGTATTATACCATTGAACAAATATTATGTAAGTACATACGTATTTTAATTTTTTTAGCACTTACTATACATATCTTCGTCCTGTATGAAAAGACTGAAATCTACCAGGAAATTCCCGTCTCTCCTTGTTGTAATCCACAATATCCTTTGGCGTGCAAGATCCATCCGCATGCCTCCACCTGTTACCTCCATAGCACTGGTTTGGTACGCACTTTTTTTTGAAATAGTACATTCCTATGGGACAGTTATCCTCTTCCGACTCTTCTATGCTGTAGCTTTCACTTACAATGTCTTCATGACTGTCGATTTCTTTTTCCTGCAGATTTACATGGTCACCGGACTGCAACTTTGATTCATCCGACTTTTGAATCAAGTGCGGTTTCCAGCTACCACCAGCCTTTCGTGCCATTGCGGGCATTACTAAATTATCAACTTTTCCCCCATGTAATGTCGGGGTGCACAACACATTTTGGTAAGAAGAAGTAAAGATTAGGATTGCAACAGCAACGCAGCGTAGCCATGTCAAAGGCATAATTTTAAATTTCTTCAAATGCAAGCTTTGACAGAAAATCTACGGAAATGATAATGTTTTGGCTGGTTGAATAGTAGAGTATTTTTAAATTCTATCGACTTAACTTGATGACAGTTTATGAGGTTTTTATACACCACTCCACTGGACCGTTCCTAATAAATGCAATTTTTCACTAACAGTCAGCGAAAATAGATTTTCAAATGCTGCAATGACGTAATGAGACTAAAAATGAGAGTACACTCGAGTAGGAAAAATTGATGTGTGCATTGAGCTGAAAATTGTTGTGACCAATTAATTATGACGAATTTCGATGTAACCAGTTGGTTGATGTGTCATAACATCCTCATTTAGAGTACATTAATTCCTGTCATGGTTAGAGGTTGTTTTGCCCAATGTGTATCTCTTGTACCAGTAAATAAAACTATGCCGGCTGCTGCGACAATGACCATTACTGTGTAACTGACGCATACGGTTGTTCATCCAACAAAACTATATTATATTAAAGTCAAGTTTGTAATTGAAATGAAAGTTACATGCATGCACTCTGTATTACTATTCACTGTTCGATCAATTGCAATCAATGAAGCTCTTTGTTTGCCGAGTAAATTCTTGTCAGGTTTGCCTGAACAAAACTTTTTATTTTTATATTAATAGTTAAGTTATTATCATCCAAAAAGTAATGTTTTTATCACAGAAATGATTGGTACAAGTACAAGAGTTAACGAGGTATTACATTACAAAGTCTACTCCAAGACTCCAATTAGCTAATATGTACAAGTTGCCAATAAACATTGGATGTCTCAGAAGCTGATCGCAATACAAAGAGCTAGGAATGGGGAGACTTGAGATAAGATAAGGCTTCAAAATATTGGTAAAACATTCCAGTATTAATTAGACTCTGCAACAGTAGATCGTTTGCTGTGCAGGATTCCATCTTTACAAGTTTCAAAACTTTGTCCAGGTGTCAAAAAGTCAGTAAATCAAAATTAATGTCATCAATGATCTTTTGATGTGGGTACTTACTAAAACAACATAGCGACGGTGCGCATTCGGCTAATACTATATTATGCACGTTGAGCTGTTTTACGGTAAATTCTATATGTACTAAAAGAAGGCTCGCGGAAAGTTCTATCTGCAATTTGGGGAAACGCGAGACTACTATTGTATTAAATAGTCCACAAAATTCTGTACATTTTGATGTGCGCATCGTAATTATAGACATACACATGATTTACGTACAAACCATGACAGATACATGCTGACTTTGTTCAATAAAATGAACCCTTTCGCTACTACTGCATGAAAGTAGTGATGTTACGTTAATGTACAATTTTATACTCTTAAAAGTTCGTTTTATCGGAGCAACAGTTGTAGGTGGCGAAAAATCGAAGGTACCAATGCTGAAATTAGCTGATAAAACACTAGTAATTTGACTAACTAACTCTTTTTTTGCAGATAGACTTTTCCGTACAGCCAATCGCCGAGCATATAGTATTTGTCAGTGAATTTTTTGACGTGCATATAGTATTTGCCGAATGTGCACCGTCGATAGGTATTTAGTTCATGTGAAGTGAATGGAAACAATTTCATCTAGACAAGCAAACCATTTAGGAAAGTGTTATAAATTTTATTCTAAAATGCCCAATTATTTCATAAATCCATACTTCTACCGTTAACTACCATTTGATTCATGTTTCAAGTCTCATCCTATTACGTACATCGTACACCTTCAAGGATATTAAGGAGTATTCTTTCAGTTATTTTGGTAGAGTGAAGTGCAGTTGCTCATAATAAATAACGCGTTTGTGATTACATTTACAATACTATGGTATTTAGTCACTCAAGCAAATAATATTGTTATTCCCATCTTTAAAGTTATTTGAAAGAACCCTGACCCATATTTTTACGTCACCCACCACAATGGCAAGAAAGTTCTGTTGTTTTGCGAACAATTGCTATTTAATTTTGCTCCTAGGATTTGTCTATGTTTATGTAATATGACAAAATAGCGATTTTTATCAGCACAAATGAATAAAATTTATTGAAATACGTTCCCTTTCACTTGAAGTAAAACGCATTAAAACCACTTGCCATTTGCATACTTTATTTAATTTTACCATTTTTAACCTTACACAAAAATATGGCACACGGAAAATCTGCCCTTAGCATCTTAATAAGCCTGGCAATATTTGCTTGCAAATTTCTAAGTGAAAATGTGAATGCAAATCCAAACGGAAGAATATTGACATTTCCACAGGGCCGTGTTAAGGGACGTTTATCAGAAACTAGAGGAGGTTCCTACTTCATAGAATACATGGGAATTCCTTACGCCCAGCCACCTCCAAAAAGGGATGATATACTTTACTATTCTTACCATTTTGTGAATTGAGTTATGTTCAAATGATTTGAAATTTGAATGTTTAATCATTAAACAGGTTTAAAACGTGTCGATGGCCGCCTCCAAAATGGAATGACATCCTGGATGGAACTCATCGACCGAAGCCTTGCTTTCAAATGAAGGGAAAAATTGAAATCGGTGTAGAAGGTAAGGTTTATAAGCACTGTATAGTTAATTTCTGTAATTATCTGAAAACAGAATCAAATATCGAAAGTCACACATATTTTATGGTAGACTGTCTTACACTGAATGTGGCCACACCTGTGAATCAAAACAATTTCGGGGGTTTGAAAAATCTGCCTGTTATGGTAGTCTTCCACGGTGGCTCGTGGATGGTTGGTAGAGGTGACTGGAACGGAGGGGAAGGGGATCAAATAGGAGCAAAATTCATGATGGATGAACTAGTCGTAGTCATACACTATTTTGGGGGTAAGTTTTTGAAAGATTCAATTTCTAGTTTACTATGCACTTGCACATATTATATTCTTTTTTCGAATTTCCACAGGAGACCCCAACCGTGTTACCATATGTGGCCAAGGAGCAGGTGCGGTTTCTGTAGGGCTCCACTTACTTTCCCCAATGAGCAAAGGATTTTTTCACCGAGCTATTATGCAATCGTAAGCTCTTTATTTTAAATTTTCAAACTGTATTAATATGATGAAAAATAATTCATATCATTTTCCTTGTTTAAATTTCCGGAAATAGTGGAAGTCCATTGTGCCATTGGTCATTAGTTGATGATGCGCAGCAGACAGGTTTGACCTCCTTTCTGACAGAATTAGGATGTGATGGTGTTGCTGATCAGCCAGAACAGGTTCTGGAGTGTGTATCATCAAAGTCACTTGTCGAGCTGGAGACTGCACGACAAAACATGATGGTGAATAATATACCCATGTCACATGTCAGGGTTCACTCTGAACTTCATAATTATGTGTATTGATTTACTGAGAAGAAAATAATTTGGATGCTTTTTTTTCTCGAAGAATACGTTTAGTGATCCATTTTATCCATTTGGTCCAGTAGTGGAGCACTGGAAACGATCCATACCGAGACTTCAGGTTTTTCTTCCTGATTATCCGCAAAATATTCTAGCCAATTCAACTAATGAAACTTGGGGAGGGATACCAATTATGATGGGTACGCAATAGAAAACGAGTAATTTTCGTAAAAAACCTTTTGTTGCAAGCCTCATGAATTTCTATAATGCTTTCAGGAGTAAATAGTCAAGATGGTCTCAACTTTGTCAGCGGACGTAATGAAAATTATTGTTTACTCATTATTCCATTTTTTGGTATAACTAACTGCTTTTTCATTTGCCTTTTTAAAATTGCGACCGTTTTTTGCACAGAATACATTTATAACCCCTTCAATAAAGACATTTACTTTGACAACTTCACGGAATCCTTCCCCCCAAATCTTGGCTATGGTCTTAGTCGCGGTTTGACAGAACGGGAGAGAAATGGTGTAACGGACAGGGTTCTTAAATTTTACTATCCTAACGTCCCGATAAAAGACATGAAAAACAAGGCCTATCATCAGACACACATCAACATGCATTCTCATCGCAACTATTTCCAATGTGTGAAGCAAGCTGCTGTACTGTATGGGAAGTGGAGTGATATCTACCTCTATTACTGGAGTAGGGCTGCTACCTCGTTCAAAGAATGGCATGGCTACGACCAGCTTAGTAAATGAGCGGACAAGATTCAGCAATATTTTTTTTAAATGGAAAATCATTCTTAAACCATGAGTTTGCCATTTTTGCAGATTTGACGGAAGGTGTTGCAAATGGAGACGAGATGCATTTTCTCTTTGACAGTGCTGACGACTTTGGCGATTTTTCTTTGATTCGTTACACTCAACCCAAAAATCTACAGTTCTCAAGGTACGTGGTCAAGCTGTGGACCAAATTTGCCGCTGAGGGTAGACAAGTGAAAGAGTGGCAATCCATGAAGGGCAAGGATAAGTCTAAGCTTCAGTGGTATGAGCTGGGCACAAAGATAAGCATGATTCCAGAGCCCTTTACAAACTATACCGACTTCTGGGACAATGTCGATAAAGATCATGGAGTATCTGAGTCGAAACCATTGCCCCCGCCTGAAGAAGTAGAGAAGAAACCGATTGCCGTAAAGAACACTACCGATAGTCGTGAAAGTGACCTGTCCGGTAGAAATGACTTTGGGAGTGACGAAGGTGGTAAAAGTGATGATAATGGTTTTATTTATGTAGATCTGTATTCTAAATAAAGTTAGTGCTGTATATTTTACAACGGCTCTTTCAATGCCTAATCTGTAGATATTAATGTAGCGTGAGGGTTTTACACAGATATGTTATCGTTTGTTTTAATTTTTATTCAAGTACAATAAACATAGAGCTTTATGATCGATTATGCATAAAAATTTGAAATAAAGCATTTTTCCTCACTTTCCAAGCTAAACGAACAACTAAGCGCAAAATAAATATCACTGCCACTGTCATAGAAAATTTTTTATGGTAAATCATGTACACGCTCAATTATATTTCTTCAAAATAGGGAAAGTTTAATACTAGAAGATTGAACATATAAAACTGAGCGGGATGGGAACAGGTAGGTACTCATAATTTTCTGGGTTAGATTTTGGACCGATTCAAGGGAAAAAGATCGTGCACATTTTTCCCATTATTTGTTGGGAGTGGTGAGTTTTTGGGGGGAAAAATGAGGCATTCCAGCTCGTACGGAATGTGTCTAATTAAGTGAAACACTGGATGAGATAAAATTAACTATGATTTTTAAATGCTTATCCGATTCAATCGACACGGTCGCAGTAATTCCATTATGATGGCCATATAAATCGTAATTTAGTTTAGCCAGTGTTACCAGCAGTAGAACATATCACCAAACTAAGTCCAGGTATGCATGCATATTATGTATTTTGAGCTTAGTGTAAGTAATTTTCAATGAAAAAAGATCATTTTATTTCAACAACCGCATGTCTTATTGGTATATAGATGACCACAGTGATGATAGTTTGATAAGATAGCAAAATTAATTACAGATAATTTTTAATGTGCAATATTTACACAATAATCATTATTCACCACTGGAAAATTGCTCATAGATAATATTTAACTTAAAATAGCATTATGTTTTCAAATTTATCCGTATGAGGTGACTTTAAAAAAATCTCTGTGGCAAAACATTTTCAAAATTGTAGTGGTACTCCTTTGGCACTGAATGACAGTGACAATAAATTTTTTATCTACCTTCCCCCTTCTAATGAAGAAAGCCGGGGAGCAGTATAACAAGTAACTCATTCTCAGTTCGCCAACAAAAAGTATAATAAGCGTACCTAGTTCATTTTGCAACTCTGAGAAATGTATTCAATCGTTGCTTCAATAATAATTTTGGCATCAGTTACTGTAAGATCACAGGTGTTGCCAAAACAAGTAGAATTTTATGAAGATCCCAATTTCCACGGTTAGTTTAATTTTTGCAATTTTTTGAGACTATGGCATCCATTAAATTTAATTAAATAGGAATGACTTTCGTTGCTTAGGTTTAATATGGCAAGGACCTCCTCCACCAGGTAACGCCTGCCGTAATCTTCCAACGCGTGGCAGATTCAAGACATCCTCAATCGACACTAATGTTTGCATCATGGTTTATCCAAAACAAAATTGTGAAGAAACTCCGAATAATTATCCGTCCTATTCATTAACTGCAAGTCAGTACTATAACCTTTCATTAGTATATGAACAGTTAATAGACAAATACATTGGGCTTCTTGACTCTCTAATCACTAACCATGATGGTGCGGTGGTGATAGGGGGAGATTTTAACATCAGTCCAAAGAATAGCAAATTTTCAGAAATAGTGCAAAT